>MU278489.1:0-239786 GCA_022385745.1 Cubamyces sp. BRFM 1775 | reverse complement strand
TCTCTCCACTTGTCTGTTCTCTTGTTCTTTGTCTTCCGACATAGTCCTCTACACTTTAACAAGTGGAGGGTTAAAGCTTTCAGTCTAATGTTATGCTTTCAAGCGTGACTCCTAAACTATCAAGCCTTAAGACGTCAATGAATAGAGAGCTTGTGATCTATTCAACTGCTAGCCCTAGCTTGTCAAAGATAAGTGCGTAGTAATATTTACAGTGAAAGCGAGATAACGAGCTAAACCAAAGTCGTAATTTGCAAAGAGACTGAGAGCTGAGGGTCGCTCTGTGGCGCCGCCTCTTATATACATGTATGAGAGCCTTGTAGCAGAATGTTCTAGCATAAATAGGGACTTTGTAGTACGTCATAGTCAGCGCTAGTTGAACCTAGTACCACTGTGGCAGTGCTGTGCACTGCGAGTGGCTGCGCAGAAGCGACTGTGCATCCCTATATGGTAAGTATAGTGTAAGTGCTGGAAAGTCCTAGCTGAAACGAGAATGTTTCTGTCTGAAAGAACCATAGCCACAATCATAGATTCTGCCATATCTGTATCGTACAGGGGACGAAGCCTAAGTCCATAACAAATTGTAAAGTTTGTAAAGCACCTATCGTACATTTGTAACACGTTGACTTACATGCTCTATTCTCTCGCGTTCCAGGCGCCTTACCTTATCCTGACCACCTCGCCTACGTCGAGTGGTTCACACCATTTGCTGCTGTACCACATCCTGACTATGGATTGTACAAGGTCACGCACTGCATCCGGCGTGGCACTCGTTTAGCTAGTATTATTCCTGTTGATAGCATGAAATGTTCATGTCATTTATATCCAGACTTTGGTACAGCTGTGCCTCAAGAATGGACGTCATCTAATGTGCTAGATAGATGTAGCACCTTCTATGTAAATGTTTTCACAGATCATAATACATACAAACTATTGCATTAGATGCCTCAGTTGGTCAGGCAGTCTGTATGTGCTGGTATTGGTGGGGCACTCAGGCACAACAATGTGTATGAGCGGTGGTGGCATGACTTACAGCATTAATGACTACATGGGGGGATACAAGATTTGGAACGTGCACAACAGAGCAGTGATGGGAAAATAGAGCATTATACTACACCTCCTCCGAGGCCTGCCTTGCTTTCCATGCTTCTTTAGGATGTGGAAGCACATCAGCATGTTCATCCTACAGTAGTCATAGAATTTCATTACCTATATAATTACAAGAGGGATATCCATACCTGATACGTCTCAATGAAACTGAAGACTTCCCATCACGGTGCATAGAGTGCGCCCGGAAAATGCGACACTGTCTGACAGGATAGCATGGTATGGACCAAGGAGTATAGCCACCCCATGCAGCACTTAAAGGAGAGGGGTCGCCTACACAGTGCGATGATAATGTCATACCAGTCAGGCGGAGCAAGGGCATATTGAGGCACATATGAATCAAGCTTGATATCCGTTAACTCGAACTCCATGTCGTCGGGTAGAGGTGCTGACAGAGACATGTAGAGTGTGGTACAGGTGTTTCTCCCCTACGTGATGAAGCTCAGTCAGTACTAAACAATATGCCATAGTCCGACGACGCATCTGAAGCAATGGGTGAACAGATAAGGTGAGTTTTGCCCGCACCTAGGCCCGTGCTTGGTTGCATGTTGTGGGCCTTTGACCCCAGAGGGCCCGTAACAGCTGATTGACGGGATGCTCAATGTGATGCGAATTGCCTTCAAGATGCGTATGCGGCACTGGCTGCCTCCACACAAGAGCGGTAGATGGAGACGGGTGTGGGATGGGTGTAGAATGTGGATCAGGCGGCATCCCGTGAAGTTGAACTGTACGTGTGTGCCCAGCGAGTACTGGCAACATGTACTTATAGAGAACCCTGAGGTATACAAGCCTGCCGATGTACTAGAGACAGAATGCACAAGGGGATACTAGGGCCAGGACGGACGAGTTGTGAACGGGGCTCGCTGGGCTATATCAAAGAGCAGGGACTGAAGGAGGGCGCGTATGCGGCACAGCCAACTCTCGCACAGTCTAGCCTACACCAGACATGTCCGCAACAAACTCTACATATACCTCTGGCAACGCGACATCTTCTCTTCCTCAATGCCAGTGAATGCACTGATATTTTCTTAGTAGCACATAAGTGCTGGTGAGTACAAAAAGTTACAATGATAAGAGTCTCGCCGGGACGAGAACAGAATATAGGTGAAGAGGACAATTATACAGGCCCCATCTCTCATTTAGCACTCGTTATGAAAGGAGGTTTTTCTGATGACAATGGAAAGACAGAGGGAATGTCCAAATGTCTAACTACAGTACATACTCTAAGCAGTCCATAAAAGGTAGGTAGGAAAGTCCATGCTACACGTGTTGTAGGTGCCACAGCCACTAAGTCCACATTCCCGGTCCAGCACAGCTGATAACCTGGAAGTTCAACACTCTATACAGTACATGTAGTCTTATGGTGCTCAGTTGGCTGTGGTGTCTATACAGCATGCCTTGGCCTTATTCTAGTGCTGCCCCAACTGCAGAGTGGATGTGCCATTCAGTAGAATATGACCTATGTAGATCCTGCTCACTATACTACATTATAAATTTTGTGATTTACTCAAAACAAATATGGTTGCAACAACAAATATGATCAAGTGCAGCAATGAGGCTAGCACCTATAATGAGCTGCCAGGATATGTATGGATTGCCCCAGAGTTTTGTGGCGGACTGTAGATTGCTGCAGTGTTTTGTACGATTCTTGTGTTCAATTTACAAGCTTCTGCAGCATAACACCAGGTGTGCATATGCAGAGTCCGACAATGTGTGGGAGTGCTCAGCCGCTGGCTACAGCACCAAGCCGTGCTCAGCCGGCAATGTAGATTGCTACTAATGCTACAGAGCAGTCTAGAGATCATGTGGCCACTTTGCTGATGCTACATTCCTAAAAATGTAATCAAGTATATTGCATCTCCTCACGTACCCACCGAGTGGCAACCCTGTCCCGTGCATTTCCTTGTGCCTCCCCAAGAACATGTCCGGGAACATCTGACCCTTTTTTGTCACGCACGCTGTCATATTCCCCCAACGAATATGACACAAACAGTTCTTCACTTCACACCACGTTCCTGCCATTCCTTTCTTCACAACATTTCGCTTCGTCCCCGTGGAAGCCGCAAGGGGTGTCTTGAGTGTGATAAACACCACTGAAACACTACAAAATCCGACTTCCTGTGCCTCTGCTGAAAGATAACATATCCGTCCAGCCGATACTATACAAAATGGAAGACCGAGATATATGAACTACACAACCGAGATATCCTGAGAATGTCCCAAAGTCGGGATCACAATCGTCCCTTCCTGCCCGATATCCAGCATCTTACCCTCCATCTCAGATATGGTCGATTGAGGTAACTCGGACGCTGGACTGATAGGGCCTGATGAATCCGGCAACGAAGAGGTATCCGAACCGTTGAACATCGGTTCCTGGTGAACGGGAGTGTCGTATGAAGGTCGTGAGGGTGCATTGGAGGAAGTACTCTTCCGGCCCGTGAACAAGCCACCGAACTTGCTGGGTGCGGTCTGAACGGGAGTCGAAGCGGCGGATGAGCTATTGGATTGCGCAGCCGCGGGCTTCGCAGGCTCCGGCTCCGCCGTAGTCCAGAGCTTGAAGCCCCAGCGCGATGCGGTGCTCCCCTGTTTAGAGTGAGTGGGCGGAGGAGTCGGCTTTCCCGGTACGGGGACTCCAACGTTGTTATCCGCAATGAAGGTTCGTAGCGCCCGAACGCAGAGCTCCGACGCTTCATGAGCTTCCTGAACCTCGACGAGATCGCGCTTGGTGTCCTCCAGCTGCCGCTGCAGGACCTGCAACTGCTTCCGAAGCAGCTCGATCTCGAGGTCGATGGACGATTCAGGCTGCGTCACCGAGCCACGTCCAAAGAGGAGAGATACGCGGCGATTGTGCGTGGGGGCACGCTCGGTAGGCGTGATATCCGAAGGGTCGGGGAAATGAGTGGACCGAGGGGATGGAGGCCAGGTTCCCGGCTCGCCATGGGCGTTGGCCAGGACGCCGGAGTCAGAGACGGAGGATATCCTGCGGTGGCCCATGCGTGCAGCAGAGGAACCAGTGAGGGGCATGAAGGAGGCACGTCGAGACGAGGGGGGACCGCTGAGAGAGGCATGGGCGGGCGGGGGCCTGGAGAGATCAAGGGTAAGATTGGAAGCGACGCTCATCCGCTTCTCCGTCTGGAGGCGCATCAATGCACGCCTACACCAGAAGTCAGAAGGTCAGTATAACAAGGGCGAGAGGAGGGTAGCCATCAACGCACCTGCTTTCCTCGACCTTCGTTCTCAACATGGAGATGGTCTCCTCGTCCTCCTTGTGCTGGTTCTCCGCCGCCTCGAGATCGGTCTCAAAACGGATGCACTTCTCTGTGACATGCTGCAGGGTCTCCTTCAAGCCTTGTTCCCGAGTCTGTGCTTCTGCGAGCTGTTCTGAGAGGGTATCGCGTTCCTTCGTCACCTCGGCGAGGGAGAGACGAAGCTGGGTAACAAGGGATGCGAGGACGTTGGTATCGAGAGATTGCGGTCGTGGCGGGTTCGGAGAGTTCGGCGGAAGTGATTCATTGTCGAGCTCGCGTTCGAGCTCTAGCGTGAGGTCTATGGAGGTTGGGCGGGTCGTATCGGACTGGATGTTGAAGTGGGGCTCGTCGTAGTGGACGGCGGACATGGCGGTTGAGGAGGAAGAGAGGGTAGGGAGGTGATTCGGGGGTCGTGAAACAATAGTGCTAGTCGTGAATGGTCGTGAGTGAGGGTGAAACGCAACCTTGTGTGAGCGGAGGCGTGGTGGAGGACGAAAGTTGAACGTTTGAAGTTGAACGGCCACTGATCGCCCCGCCCGGCCAAAGGCTGTGATCGCCTCCACCAATTCACGTACGGCAGTGCAAGCCGAGCTGAGTGAGCGACCGACAATGTGGATGCCGCAGCCCAACGACCAGAATGATCGCTACTTTGTGCGGCAAGGAACATCACCAGCAACGGTCAAAGTCAAACACACACAGCGCCCACCCACATCATCAACTCTGGCAACAGGACAGCGAGAGCAATCTTTGATTTCGTGAGTGGTTTATGAACATAAATGTACAATGAATCCAAGTAAACAGCGATATACTCTAGCAGGTACAATCCAGTACGTGACCGATCCTCATTCCACATACATCTTTGCGTAGCATACACGTCCTTCTTTCCTTTCACCACATCTTTCTCTCTCTCTAAACCTCCACGCACGTTCCCCTTGCGCTAGCCGTGTGTGAGCGGGTCGACACATATCACGCCGTCCCGCTCGCTCCAGGGATAGCCCCACATATGAAGCCACTCCCGCACGCCAGTCGCAAGGCGAGTCTTCGACGCACCACGAGCTGGGTCTTGGGTGCCGGTGTGTTTCTCCTCTCCGACGACGATGAAGGCTATGAAAGCATGATGAGCACTGTATGGATTATCCTGATTCCGTGAAGACTCACCAAGCCCATAGAAATGCTCCCGTTCCAGCTACAAAGGTACACCTGTCAGTGAGCAAGGTCTTCCGGGTCAAAGCGTTTCCGCAAACTTACAGCAAGCAGGAACTCTTCCAGAACCTCTGTCGCTTCTGCAGCATGAAGGCCGTGCAGGTCCAGCATGGCCTCCGTTCGCTCTTCTGGCGTCAACTTGGTGTCCCCGCTGGCAGTTTGACTCGCAATCCCGAGCAGGACTCCCAGACCGGCTCCGCAGATACGACCACGCACAGACCTGTCACCGGGGTCGTCTGACCAGCTCACGTCACGCGCACGAGCAGCCTGCTCAGCGACGTGTGCACGCTCCCGGACGAGCTTTCCCGCAGCTTCAGCCATCTCAGCAGCCATCTTAGCATTCAAGTCATGTCCCTCGCGACTGAAGCGCTTTGCAGCTGCTCCGTCCCCGCGACGCCACGCGTCGGCAGCGCGAGACAGACATGCGTTGCGTGCAGCGCCAAGTCGAAGAGCCCTATGTGACAGTGAGAATGTTACCCGAGTCATCAATATGGGTGATGATTACCTTTGACGGTAGGCCATGTACAGCTTGTTGACTGCCTCTCCCGTCGGGAGCGTAGGAAGCAAAGTCGGGGACCTCAGCTTAATCCTAGGCGACGGCTTCGGTGCGACAATAGCCGTGTTGGGGTTCAATGGCTCTGCAGACGGTCCCATTGCCTCCCGGCGAGCCGCCAACGTGGCTGGATCTTTCGGCAATTGAGCCTGAGGGTTAGGAGCAGGCTTCTTGACTGCGGCGGCGAACCGAGTACGACTGGGGTCGTATGAACCATCGCCACGTCCGTACCCAAAGCCTCCCCGACGGGTTCCGTTGTCTCTGCCAACCGCATGGTTCAAGGTAGGGAACTCGTCCAAGGAACCTCCTTGCTTGTGGTCCGGCTGACCGTTGTGAACGTCCATGCGAGACATGGCATTGGTCAGGCCCGATACGTCGATATCTTGAGGCAGATGATGCAGGAACTCGCAAGTCTCGCCCTTGGCGCATGTGCCACGAAGCCAGAAGCGACACAAGGCACGCTCTAGATCATGACTGTTCATGAATGCATGTCAGTAACCGAAACGACACGACGTCCATCCCTCACACTGACCTGAAACGACAATCTGCTCGAAGGCATTCTCCAGCGAGGAAGTACCTGCAAACGCGATTCCCACCAGGGGCAGCGCGACCATTAACGAAGCGGCCACCGTTACGGCCTTGCGGACCGTGGAAGGCCGCTCTTCCTCCACGTACGATCCCACCGTGACCGTCCCGTTGAACGAGCATAACTCTGTTGCCGACCGACTGTACCCTAGGCTGTGACGGCGTCGAGTGGCTCGGCAAGGAGCGGTCGACCAACCAGGTCATCGCACGTTCAAAGTCATAGCCATTCGCCGCCAGCGCTTCCTCCAGCTCAGAGGGCGCAAGGGTCGCACCGAATACGGAGCTGAGCACGTCGAAAGGCGTCATTCCGTCTGTCAACATCGCGGCGACCTCTGGATCCATCTCGTCGTCCTGCTTCTGCGGTTGTTGCCCCTCATAAGAATGACCGTTATGGTCCCCGTTGCTTCCATACATATGAGCGAACGGCGAATCCTCCGCCGAGAGCGAGGAGCTGGAGATGGGCGAGTTTCCCCAGAGCAATTCATCAGAAGTAGACGAGTGGAACGAGCGGGGGATGGTCCGAGCCGCGAAGGGATCGAAGGGGTCGTCATCGTCATCATGTTCGTCTGGACGCATGGATGATCGGAGCGATGAGTTCGGAGTGATCGCTCGGGGTAACAGCGAGCTGTCCGGGGTCAAGGGGGCGGCGATAGCGAGCTTGGAAGTAGGACGGGAGGGAGGAGCCCATAGATCCGGCGAAGGCGTGTCAGCGCGCAGGGCAGCGAGAGAGCCTGGGTTAGATGAAGCAGCAGAGAGGGGGCGAGGAATAGGTCTAAACTCTGAAGCCTTGGCATTGAGCAGCCGGGGGGAGGACATGGGCGAGGACGGGAGACTAACAGCGAACTGAGCGTGTGTAATGATAGGAGACGCGCCCGGAGAGTCGCTTCGAGCAGATATATAGGAAGCTGGCTGAGCCTGGGTACCCAAGGGAGAAGTGAGCGGGGTATGGGGCCTGCGGAAGATCATGGCAAGCGGGGAGCTGGGGGCAGAGTTGGGAGTGTCCGGACGGTTAGGAATGAGACGCGCGGAATGGGTGGAAGCACGAGAAGAAGGGCGAGAAATAGGACGACGCGTAGGAGTGAGGAAGAGAAAGGGGACGTTGTCTATGTCATCTCTGTGCTTGTGCATGAGATCCAGCACATGTTGTTCGAGCTGTGTAGTCCCAAAACAGCATTAGTAAGTACATCTGGTTACCCTTAGGCAGAATGAGTTGCGTACCTCCTCCTCAGAGATGTTGGGGCCAAATGTCAGCTTGATAAGAGACTTGAGATCATCTTCGCGCTCGCTATCTAGAAGACCAACGACGCGAGTGACGAAGGACGAGCTGATCCCAGACACGTCGTTCTCTGCGTCGCTGTACGCATCTGGCTTGTAGGTGCGGGCGATGGCAGCGAGCTGAGCACGCGTGTGTGGGAACCTGGGAGCACCGGACTGCTCGTGATCGTTGTGAATAGAGCCCGAGTCTGAGATCGAGCTGAGGGACGAGGTCGGGCGGAGGAGGGAGATGGCGGGAGCTGGTAGGGTGGCAGCCATGGTCTAGAACGCGGACGAGGGGGGTTTGTCGAACGGAAGGGCGAAGAGTAGTCGCGAGAGGGCGACGAGCATGCCGACGCCGACGAGCGACGGGGGGAGAGAGAAGGAGGGGAAGGGCAAGAGGGAGAGACTGACGAAGGAGAAGCAGAGTGAGAACGAGAACGACGCCTCCGCGCGCTCTTAAACGCGAGGCGCCCACGCGCGGTGGCCATGCTCCCTCCCAATAACAATTTCCATCATAAAACACACACACATCCTCCTCAGCTCTCTCCCACACTCCCAGGTCTCACCTTCATTTCATACAGCCCTCTTTCGTTCCAAAAGCTAAAATCCTATCTGTCCATTCACAACTCACAGAACTATAGCAGTCTCGTACGCAAGCACAGACAGGTATTACCGTATCTCCGACAAGTGTCCTCCGTGAAATCCCATGCTCACCACCGTATGCCACGTTCGTATCATCACGGCTGGCCTTCGACCGTAGCCATCGAGTCCCGCCTCCCATGCGCCGCTGCCGCCCCGTTCGCGCCGTCGTCAGGGAGCCGGTTCGGGTGGTCAGGAATCTTCGCGATTTCCGCTTTCGCCTCTTCCCAGGCCTCCAGGTTCTGCACATTCGCTTGTCAGCATCCGCTCCCCCACAAGCTCCGATCAGATCTCTCCTCCGTACCTTCTTGCACCAGTCCCGATGGCTCCTCGCCATGCTGATCGCCATCTCCCGCAGGTCGGCCACCTTTTGTCGCTGGAACCGGTCCAAGTCGGCCTGTATCGTCGAGCTCGAGTACTTGAGATCCTGCGCGGCCAAGTGGAGCGCATCTTCCAGCTGTCCCGCGGCGCCAGTGTTAATTTCGCCTGCCAATCACGTTATTGTTCGCGTACCTGAGAGATGGTCTCCTTGGTCTTGGTGATCGAGTTCCGACGCGCAGTCTCTGGGTCCACGTCCATCATGCCATGCAAAGTGTAACTGAGAGCGCTCAGGAAGCCCATCCCTGGTGCTCGTCGTTTGACAGGATTAGGCCCAGGGTGAGGAGGCAGATATACCGACTCTTCCTGTCGGTGACTGGGCCCTTCTTCACCCTCTTGCTGCCGCTGTTCTCCTTCTACTTCCTCACCGCCCAGGCTGGGCGAAGTGCGCAGGGTGCTTGGTCGACCTTGGTTCAAGGCCTCTTCCAGCCTCCGCGCTTCTCGCTCGCTCTTCTCCAGTTCTTCAAGTTGTTCCCGTTTGGCCTCAAGGGCTTCCTGGGTCATCTCATACTGAACATGCTTCTGGTGCCGGTATTGGAGGAGCTTCTTGATAATGGACGCGAACTGGGTATACTCATGTAGGGGCTCGGCCCAATTCTGCTCAAACTCCTGCAGCTGTGGCGATAGATTCAGTACGCGGATGTCATGACACCTGAGCATTCACATACCAGCTTTGTAGTAGACATGTATGTCGCGTCGATCGCCTGTCCGGTCTTCTCTACAGCCGTAGAAAGCTGCCCCGTCTCATTGAGACTGAAACCGTTCATCGTCGCTCCCAACTCTGCATGGTCCTGCGCCAGATCTACGGCCCATTAGCTAGGCCAGTATATGGTACGACACGTGCTACTTACCAGACCACCGCTTCATCGTCCTTCTCGTCACCTTCTCCATCGGACCACTGAGATGCGCCGCGAACTTGTTCGTGAACACCTCTGAGTCCAGGAACCGCTGGTCTGGTCTGCGGAGAGGGTGCGCCGCTGAAGGGTTAGGCAGAGCGGCATACGCCAAAATGACAGACTGGTCCGTCGGATTATGTGACGGTGCCTTCAAAATGTTTTTTGGCAGGAGAGATATCGGCGGCGAATGCAAGACCTCCGTCTGTCAAGCGAACCGCCAGTCAGCTCACTTAATAATACGAACGCGGGATTGTCGCTTACCCACGACACCTCGCCGTCCAAGAAACGGTGAAAGACATGTTCGTTCGACAAGATAGGGTGACGAGCGATGCGGTTCAAGAATGTCTGCAGCATGCGCTTCCTCCGCGCAATCATAGCGGCATCTTCTTTCGCCTTGGCCTGCTTGATAGCATAGTCGCCTATCGTCTGCTTGGAGGGTATCGGGGGTATGATGAGCGTAGGGTAGAGCTTGACCAAGTTGGACCTCAGCGACTCGAACTCAGAGTAACGATGGTGCGCTTCTGCGGTCTGCACTCTGATGAGCAACTTGTACGATACCAACCGGGGCGGCGTCGCTTGAACTTACCCCTGCCCGAATGACGTAGGTGATATAAGGGGAGGTCGAGTTGACGGACGTCTTCAGCGCGTCCGTGATCTACACACGCATCCAACAAAACGCACGCCAACATAAACACCGGGGACCGCTAGAGTCACTCCTAAACGCACCAGAATCTCGGCATCCTCTCCAGAATGCAACCACCGGTCCCGTACGCAGCAGAAGTCGCTCTTGAACGCCTGTGGCTGCCTATGCGACCCCGGCGAGGGGAACGTGTTACGCCTCCCCGGCGACGTCGGTGGAGATGCAGCTTGGGCCTGCTGTGGGACAGGGGACGATAGGCCAGAGATGTTGGCCTTAGATGAGGAGCTGTCCGGCGACTGCAAACGCTCCGGCTCGCTCTCGAAAGGGTTCTCGTCTTCAAACGCCTCCATATTCCTCTGTGTATATGCTCTGTGCTGTAGAGTAGCTGTATGCAAGAAGGTGTATAGAAGAAACGGGAGTGTGTGAGGGGACGGAGGAAGACCAGAACAAGGACGCGCCGGCTATGGACGTGCTTGGGCGGAGACGACGGCAAGGCACAGTCCTTCGGCGCTTACTCTACTATAGCTGGATCAAGATCGACAATTCTGCCGCAGCCACTGCGGAGGACAATCATACCACCCTGCGCATAATGAACATATCGAAAGCGTTATGATACCAATACATGACAGCATATTCGCGCAGAAGCGTTTCATGGACAATAAGTTACAATCCGGTACGAAAACGAAGAAGAACAGGCCCACGCGCGAAGGTAGTCGACCAAGTCTATCGAGTATATAGCCACGACAAGTCCTCCGAAAGCCACGAGCCCAAGAAACAAACCGCCGCAGTGAAAAGCGAAGTGAACAAGATACAATTACAAACCAGTATACACATGGTATCAAAAACTCTGCAAAGCCGCACCTCCACACTCATACCCGTTCTCCGCTCGCGATAGGAAATCCCTGCAAGAACAGCTCACATACCCATCTGCGCGACAAAGTCCTGCCATGCGGATTGCGCACTCATCTGCTCCGGCGAATACGACCGTCCGCCAGCTGAGTACTCTGCGTCCATCTGCAGCGGTGAACTCATGAACACATCCGCCGACCCTCCGCCACTCGCATGCCCGTAGTCGAACACCGGGAAGTACTGCGGGAACATCGGTCCCACACCCTCCATCTGAAGTCCGGAGAGCTGTTGTTGCTGTTGCTGCTGTTGTTGTGGTGGTTGCTGAGGGAATGGGTCCGGGTTGCCAAAGGTCGTCGAGATAGGGTGCAGATTGTGCATTGCCTGCGCGTGCTGCGGCTGGTAATGCGTGGGGGAGATCTGTTGGCCGTTCATCATGTGGGGCTGGGACGGGCCTGCATGCATGGAAGGCGCGACGCCATTCGTGGCGCTGTTCTGGGGCGACGGTGCAAAGGTACGCAGGTACTGCAGAACGTATGGATGCACGGGTTGGTCCTCATCTTGTTTGAGAGGTAAAGGCACGATAGGGTTCAATGAAGTCGGTGACCGGTCGGTGAGTTGCGGCGACATCGACTTCTCCTTGGGCTCGACGAGACGTGTCCTGCCTCCAAGCGTACTCAATTCGTCGTTGTCATCCGCCGGTGTGGTCGGCTCTGACAACGTGCCCGGCCGTGAAGGCGGGGTGTTGCGGTAAGCTGACAGGCTGGCATGCGCCTTCTCGCGCAGCCGCATCATGATGTTCTACCGTGAAACCGTCAAGAGGTATCACGCAAAGGAAGTATCTGTCGCGACGTACAAGCACTTTCTCGGCATGGAACCCAGCGGCCGTCTTCTTGAACAGCTCGCAGGCGGAGTCGAGTTGTACAAGGGCCGAAGGCGCGAGGCTCATGGATGGGCATCGGGTAACAATCGATCCGAGGATGATCTGGCATCGGAGGTAACGTCAGCATCAAGATCCCGACATCAACCCCGGACGCCACCGCGCTTACCGAGCACGAGAATAGATGCGTCCACAGGAACCACATGCGTTCCGTCAACTCCTTGAGTTGAGAATGGATGTTGCGGACGAGAGCGACGAGAGAGCCTGCACTCCGATACGCCGCGATGAACGACCCACCGTACGGGCTTCCCAGAGGATCCTTTGGGTGGTCACTGATAGCTCGAGCGAAGAAGCCGCGATGCATGTAGAGCAGATCTGCAAAGACCAGTGAGTAATGGAAGAGAAGAGTGATGCAGGCACGCACTGGACTCTCGGATAGCTAGAACGAGGTGGCGTTGCAAGATAAGAGGCACGCTCTCATAATAATTACCGCCCCGGGATTCTGAATTGCCGAAGCCAGCAATTTGGAGTGAAGAAGGGACAGCAAATCCTCGCAATTTGCGATCCAGCTGTAGAACGGTGCTGTACGTGGGTGTCTTAGCGCCAAACGCCTGGTCGTATACTAGGTTCATGCATTCTGAGGTAAACCTGTGCTTCCACCAATGGACTGAAGACCTATGAGCACAGGGATATGGGTGCGACAGTTGTCAACTTACAAGTATCCTCGTTGCATGGATCCTCAGTGTACGGCTTCCTACAGTCTATGTGAACCAAAGTGAAGGACGGTGGGCGGCCGAGAGTGTAGGACTGCAAAATATGTCAATTGAGCTCCACTTTCCTTGGGGTACTGAAGCCTGACCTGAAGGAGATCGTACGAATAGAGCTCCCAGAAGCTCTCTCGACGTCTCTGGACTTCATCGTTGCTGATGTGCCACTTGCCTGCGTCGCGATCTGAAGACAAATGAGCAACGATACTGCAAGAGCCTTTTCGCTACTTACGGAGTCCCATCTACAACAGCAAGTCAGCAAGTCGATCATACGTCAAACGTCCAGACACTTACGCTAACGCCCAACTTAACCGCCAGGCCCATGAAAGCCCAACGAGAGCCAACGCCACTGCCGTGCCGCTCACTCAAGAAGAGGTAGAAAGCCATCAGATACTGTTCCAAGCCGAATTAATATCCTCGCTCGCCTGTCACCGGTTTGGGCACTTACGAGACTCTGAACGGCAGTGAGCGTAGGCTCTTCGAAGATAGGGCTCTGGAATAGCGCAGCCCTGGCCAAGTGGTGATACTTTTCCGCCTCGACATTGTAAGCAGGCCGAGAGGTGTCCATCAGGCTGCCGATCGCCAGCACCATATATAAGAGCGATAGCTGATGCGACAAGAGCGGATCTTCCATATCGGGTGCTTTGTTGGGGTTGTAGAAGATGTGGAATGCGCTCTCATTGAGCTGGGCTTGCGACACGGGGTTGTACCTTGATGGGTTTCACGTCAAAATGCCTGGTAACCGTTTGGGATACGGAATAGACTTACATCCAAGCAGCATGCTGGAAGTAGATGCGACGCAGCTCGGCCGCTTCGTCGACACCTGGCAGATACCAAAAGAGACTCCGCAGCCGCTCTAGCTTCATAGTTTGAGCGTCTAGGGTGAGAGGCAAGCTCGGGGCAATGGGGAAGAGGCCACTGAGCGACAAGACCTCTGGGGATAGAAGCTTGCGGAGTGCGCTCATGCGTTGATCCCGAGCGTCATCCTCATTGTCCTCGTTCTGTGGTCGGAGCAGTCAGTCACTTTAGTGGTTCACAGATTAGGGCTCCCACGAACCGTCAGATAGTACTAGAAGAGATAGTGTCAATAGCTGCGAAGACGGCTGAATTCCTGGAGTGACTCGCCCATGAACTGGTCGCTTGACCAAAGTAATTGGTACGACCGCTATCGCTGATGGAGAGGGTGCCCATTGAATCGACGACATCGGCACTCTGCTCATCCGAATTGCCGTTGGTGGCGCCTGTATTGATGAGATTCTCGCGTTGGATGGGGGCTTTTATCCTGAGGAGTTCTTCGGAGAGGAGAGGGTGGGGATCGAGGGAGTGCTGGGCGTGTGAGGTGCGGAGGGCATCTTCGAGGTCGCGGACGCGATTAGCGAGTTGGTTAATCTTCTCGTGCAGATCTTGCGTGGAGGCGAGAACAAAGCTGTGTCGTGGAGGGGGTGAGGCTACGCGAGGGATGGGTACAGGGAAAGAAGGGAGCTCACCGATTACCCTTTCCCGTCGTCAGGGAACCTAGAAGAAGGGGCGATTACGTTTGGTGGGAGATTGGGGAGAGAAGGGGGAGGGGGATCGAGTACGGACCGTCTGGGCATATAGCAGCGCAACCTCGTTTGACGCAAGAGCCGCAGGGGATTGCTCTGTCGCAGCGCAACTTCAATCTGCAGGAGGGGGAAACGTTTTAGAGAGTCCGGCTGGGTCGGGGGGTGGCGAGCGCGGGAGACGGACCTGCGACACTCTGCGCAGGAGAGACGAGTTGCGCCGCGCTTGCGCTTCTTTTCGCCATTGACGGGGTCTCTCGGGGAGAGATCAGGGTTTGAGAGGAGGGGCGGGTCTAGGGAAGAGGACATGGGGGCGGCAGGAGGGAGAGGGAGGAGATGGGAGATGGGAGAAGCGGAGGAAGAGGGCGCGGGAGGGATAAGTAGGAGGGATGGTAATATAAGTATAGTGTAGGATGGGATGACAGTCGACGTTGGACGGTTAGATATAGACCATTCGGAAGCTTAGGTATACTTGCGCCAATTCCAACGTTAGCTAGGCCCTCGCCCACTCGCCCACTCGCCCGCTCGCACTCACGCGCCCATTTGGACTGCAGAAGGAGGTGCTTCTGCTCGGCAAGATCCCCGGGCTGCTGCTGAATGTGGTGCCTTCTGCTTATATTCCCCGGCGTATTTAATCTCGCCCCCTCTCCTCCCTGATCTCTCCGGTCGCTTCTACCCCTTTCACGTCTTCACGCCCACGCTGCGTTGCATCCGCAGAGGAATGCATCACACTCTACGCTGCGGGCCATGAGGGATAGGAGAGGAAGAGAGGGCGTGGTGGCTGGTGGGATGATAAGTTGCGGATGATCGAGTGAGCCTGCGCCCGACAGAACGGAGACGCCCTCCCCCGCCGTGAATCGCAAATCGAGATCAAGAGGACATGGATGTCAATCTCCTCCATCCAGTCCTCTTACAGTACACTTCACTAACATTCCCCACCACCAGGGGAGCGGACAGGCCCACCGACTCGTCCTCATCCACAAACGCTCTCCAGGCTCCTCTTCTTCCCCACTCCGCGCAATCAGCGACTTCTCGTCAGACGCCCTAGCCATCAGCGCAGACTATCGCCTCACCCATGATGCGCTTCATCCGTCGGGCGCACCACCTTCGCTTTCCATACAGTATCGCCCTGCCAACCCTGCCTTCGTATGGCATTGACTGCGTGACAGTACTGCAGCATGAGCACATGTAGACATTCGATCCAAGTCGGTGTACTGTACCAAGAATACATGTAAGTACTTACTTTGAGCTGATCGCACACATGGTCGGATGATCGGACCGATGTTTGGTCTCTTGTTTGTCAATCCCTAATCATACAAGCGCCCGTCGGCCAACAGTATTTTTTCAGCGCCTGCCTCTCTCTTTCTCTCGCAAACACCATCTCTCTTCTTCCTTTGTCTCCCTCCATCGTTCGCCGCCTCTCGTCTCCTAGGTACGTTACTCGTTTTACTCGTTCTTTTACTTTTCGAGATGAGTCTTCTAGATGACGAGTCTGAAATGCTGCCAAGGAGCTTCTCCGACCGCAGCAGCCTTTGACGAGTCCTTCAAATTTATACCATTCATGCTTTTCTGACCCTCCTTCCTTCCCTCGCCTCCTTGCTTGATCGCACATGCTTACACATCTCAATCTTTCTTCAGATCACAATCCACGCACGCCAATCGCCAGTTTGCGTCTACACCCAGGTACCCCAAAAACATGCCTCCCGCTGACATCGTCGACGACGCATGGTCAGATTCCGACGATGAGTTGGAGGCCGACGTCGAGACCGCCGTCGACCTGGGCGTCCCAGACGGTCCCGTAGACGACCCAGCCTCGCTCCTTGATCCCACTGTATCGCGAATAGGTGGTCATCCTGTACGATGCACCTTCGCTCTTCCATGTACATTCCCTATATTGATGTCCAATCTATCGCGTGTCTCTTCTCCCATCATCATCCACTTCATGGACCGCCGTAGACATTCTTGTCCGCCCCTTACCCGCCTACCGCCCATGCGACGTGCAAAAATTGCTCGCAACCCATGGAACTTCTTATCCAAATCTGGTGTCCACTTGAAGACAGCCCGAATGACCGTGCCCTCTTCGTCTGGGGCTGCGCCAACGGGCCCTGTCAGCGTAAAGAAGGAAGGCGAGTGATCCCCCTCGATTATCGCGGTCGCCTTGCGCGCTGATCGCATACTGGCTGCAGCATCCGAGCATGGCGCGAACTGAGGTTCAATAAAAAGTATGCCGAAAAACTCGAGCGGAAGCAAGCTCGTCGCAAACAGAAGGAGCTCGAGGCAGCGAAGATAGCTGCAGCCGAGGCAGCCAAAAAGGCCCAGCCCAAGAGCAATCCGTTCGCCGTGAGCTACTCGCGTCCCATCTTACGTTCGAGCGGCGTGGCGCTGATTTACCCTTGCAGCTCGGTGCCACAGCTGGTCCCAACCCATTCGGACTTGGCTCGCAGATATTTGGCGGGGCGTCCGAGCCTGCAACCGAGCCCACGCAGACAGATCCTGCCGAGCGCGACGGATCGTCCGATGATGAGCACGCGAGTGGAAGTGAGAGCGGCACAGAAGACGAGGACGAAGACGACTCTTTGGTCGCAGGAATGCAATCCGCTTCCCTCGAGGATTCGCCGTGGAAGGCGGCGCCTGCCTATCCTCCGCTCTATCTTTCCACGGTCGCGGAGTACCTTCCACCGCCACCGAAGGTGAAGGTTCCCGCAGGAGCGACGGTCGACCCGGATGATGACAAGGCATCCAAGGGAAAGGACAGTGGTGGCTGGGATTTCGAGGGCTACGAAAACTCGCTCGACGTCGACCATGCCTTTGAGCGGTTCAGCAGGCGTGTCTCGTACGAGGGTGAACAATGCCTCCGGTGAGTTCCATGACCTCGGAATCATCGCTCTGGTGGATGCTAATCGGGTCGATAGGTATGAACACGGTGGTACACCGCTTCCTTACGCCAGTGACAAGGTCTTCGACCAGCTGTTCCCAATCCCACCCGCTCCTCCTGCACCTGTCACAAAGGCGGAGTTCATGGTCACCCCACCGCGCAAACGCACCTTCGCACTCGATTCGCTTCCCCGCTGCCCGCACTGCCAGTCACGCCGTGTCTTCGAGTGCCAGCTCATGCCCAACCTGATCAACGTGCTCAAGGCTCCTACGGAGGAACAAAAGAAGATGACAGATGAGGAGCGTCGGGCAGAGGTGCTGCGCACACTGAGGGGACAAGGCGCGTCGGGACGAAAGGGGATGGAGTGGGGAACATGCATGGTGTTCTCTTGTGAGAAGGACTGCTCGGGCAAGGAGGACGGGAGTACCTGGCGGGAAGAGCTGGTCATGGTTCAGTGGGAGGAGTAGTCAAGCACGCTCGCGAACCGTGCAACAATATATAGTACTTGTATGCGATAGCAACGTCCTGTAGCGGTACCTTTCCCTCCGTGCCTAGAATGCAGCGTTTCCATGACCTCATAAGTAGACGACCAGCAGTCGGCCGTGGTAGTTCTCGAAGGAGGACGGTGGAAACTGTAGTAATTGTGCTATCTGTGGCAGACTCATTGTGGCTTGGGAGGCGGTCGCAACAATGGCGCATCGCTTAGCAGCAACTCTAACACAAAGATGGGCTCGTGCACGGCCAGTACGTACCAGACACCCACCCCCATCTTCCTTCTCTTTCTCCATCTCCCCGCAGTACTCCAGATACCCTCTCTCCCATTCTTTCCCTTTCAAACATCCTTTATCTCATAGCGCTACCCTCCACTTGAATTCAGCACCATGTCGCCCAAGAAACTACGCTCCAAGTTCGAGCAAGTCCGGCATTTCCTACCTCTCATGTCCCCCCGAGCCCGTCCTGCGATCTCGCCGAACGAGAAGATGCTGCAGCCCATCGACAACAACGCTGACATCCCACCACCGCCCCCACCCAAGGACTGCAACATCCATGATTGGGACGATGTCCGGTACGCCATCGAAGCAGCCCCGCTCTCCCCAGTCGACCCAATACCCCTCGGCAGTCCGCTCAGCGACACCGCCAATTCGCACGTCATCTTCCTCGCCCGACAAATGAAACGTCCCCCTAGCTACAGCCAGCTCCCACCTCTGCCAGACGAAATGGGCGTCCTCTCCCCGCCCTCGCCGAAAGTCCCCCCGAAGCCTTCCCACACCCGCACTACCTCTTCCCGCATACCCATCGCCGCCGGCCGCCTGACCGCTGCCCAGCGACGCGCGGCGACCGTTTCGACGCCCGAGGAGGCAGCGCTGCGGCGGCGAGAGGCGCAGCGGCGGAAAGAGCAGGAAGAGGCGGAGGCGCTCCGCGAAGAGGCGCAGCGGCAGGCGCGGCTGAAACGCGAGAAGGAGGAGCTCCTCCGCCAGTACGCGCAAGAGGAGGAGGCGCGCAAGGCTGCGCTCGAGGCAGAGCTGCGGCATGCGGCGGAGGAGCGCAAGCGCCGCGAGGCGATCGAGCGCGAGGCGGCGGCGCTGGAGAGCATGCTCGTCGAGGAGCGCAAGCGGCATGATCGGGAACGGCGGAGACTGGAGACGGAGAAGCTGCAGCAGTGGCGGAGGGACCTTGAAGAGCGCAACCGTGCCCAGCAAGAAGAGCGCATGCGGTGGCGGGAGCGCGCTGACCGCGAACGGAGAGCCCGTGCGGCAGGCCTTGCGGGACTAGCATCCAAGACGGTAGACGGAAAGGTGGTGCTCCTGAAGGGTTGGTTGACTGTCCAGTCCGAAGACTTCCTGTCATGGAAGAGACGGCACTTTGAGCTGCGCGAGGATGCGTTAGTGCTATTCAAGGATGCCGAGGTACGCATCTCGAAGTCGGGAGAAACGATCTACTGAAACTGATGCATCCAGGACGACTCGCAGCTCATCGAGACCTTCACGTTCTCTCGCGTCCAGCGGATCAGGGAGTGGCAAGAGGGGTTCGAAGAGCTGGAGCCCATACCGAACTCGTTCGCGCTCGAGCTGAAAGGCGAGCGTGAGGCGCGGAGCATGTTCACGGACAGTGCTGATGACAAGGTGAGGGGAAGAACAAAGGAGGTCTGACTACTAGCACGGAATGCTGATTCTGTCATATAGGAGAATCTGCTCGCGCTTCTGACCAGCAGGCTTTCCACGCGATAGAGGCTTCTGTCGCGCACGACGATTTCATTTCCATGTAACGCTCGCTCAAGACTACTTCCGCGGAGGACCCGTGTACCAGTATATTGTCCTGTACGCTACCGGCCTCGTGTATTGGCCGCAGCTGGCCTGCGACCGGCCTTGTATGGCTTCTTGTGTAGGACTCTGTAATATCCGGATACCTTTGGATTGGATGTTTCCCATAATTTACCCATGTACTCCCTCCAATACCATTTACTTCTGTATCCTCATTGACTGAGACGTGCAAGCGCTCGCTAAGCATCAGACGCGACGCGCTACGCGTGCCGCCACACAGACACTCGCCGCCACCGACCCCAGCAGCGTTGACGCCGCCACCGCTTTCCGTTGTTCACCGCCATCTTGAATCGCACTCGGCTTGCCGGCTCTTGAAAAGTCTTGTCTATCTTGGATACCGTACTATAGCTGTCTTTGAGTATTCTAGTCATGGCCGCAACATGGTTATCAGTCGTCGCGTCTATTGGGATGGCGGTTGGCCCGCCTCTGGTCTATGCCGACCAGGCATACTCCATCGTCCGCAAGAAGTATGTGAACCTACAATTTAATTGGCAGGAAACAAACTGACTGCTTGCAGAGACTCAACAGGCTTCTCTCGTGATGTGTGCGCTATCCTGTAAGCACGAAGCATATCTCAGTAGAGGGGCTGGACAACTGATTAATAGCGAACTACCCTAGCCTGTTGGCAAACATCACGCGATGTTTCTTCTGGCTCGGTCGCCACTTTGAGCTAGCATTGCTCTTCCAATCTTTGTTCATGATCGCGGCGCAAGTGAGCAGTGCTCTATTATCCCTCATAGCAAAGCTCTAACGCGGGCTGTGCCTCAAGTTAGCCCTACTCTTCATCTGCCTTCGGTACCGCCCCTCTCTGAGTCCAGAGAACCTCGGTACATCAACGCGCCCTTTCTCCTTCTGGCAATGGTCGACGTACACGCAATATCTGGAGTTCCTCGCCGCGTTCATGTGATGACATCGCTATACATGACATATTTCGACGTGCTCACATATGGGGCCTAGACTATGTCAAGCCATCCTGTTCCTCATCCTCGGACGGTCAGAGATATTTGTTGCCATCCTAGGCTTCATTGCCCTCGGATTGGAGAGCACGCTCCCCATACCACAGCTCATTAGGTGTGTGACTCTGCAGCGCGTAACTGGAAGCGGTAGTAGCTGACTTTCGCGCAGCAACTACAAGCAACGCTCCCTATATGGGTTCCGAATGTCTACTCTAATTGGGTGGGTCGGAGGTGACGCGTTCAAGTAAGTTCCGTCTCGTACTGTTGCCCCAGTGACTTGTACTGAACCGTATGCATCCGAAAGGACGGTATACTTCTTCCTGCAGGGCTCTCCACTTCAGTTCAAGGTCTGCGCAATCTTTCAGCTGTCGATCGACTGCGGTGAGTAGCGTCGATTTGGTGTATACGACCTCGCTGACGTTTGGGGTACGAAAGCAATAATCCTACAACGACTGATGTATGGGAACGCGCCGCCTGCTGCGACGCTGATGGAGGACGACGACATTGAGCAGGCTCTGGCTCTTGCGGAAGAGTAGGACTATGTTCTGTAGCTGTTTGTGTATTTATTAGCGGGCGGTGTATAGAGAGGATAGACGAATGATGAGCGCAGTCGACTCGGAGGGCTGGCGACGAAGAGACGCGCGTGAGCACAGGGCGGTCGCCAAAAGCGGAAATGGACACACGTCAACGTGAGCCTGTCTCTGCCCTCCGCCCCTCAACCCGCTCTCTCTCTTTCCACTCCCCTCCCTCTCCCTCCCATTTGCCTTGCCCCATCGCTCGCTGCAGGACAGAACTGCGACGGGTTTGACGACTCACGACTACCCCAACATGGATATCTCAAAGCCCATCGCGTTCTGCGAGCACCTCCAGCTCTCTGCCATCGGCATTCAGCCCGCGTCCATCTCCTTCCAGGTCCGTTTCTCCGCGACAACCGCCCCGTGTACCCCTGCTCACCCACAGAATTCGCGCCCGTAGACCCTTACATTAGAGTCGGATCACTTCATTTGCGTGCGCGAGAAGGTCAACGAGACAAACCAAGTCGTCATCGTAGACCTCGCAGATGCCAATAATGTCATCCGGAGACCAATCACGGCCGACTCGGCCATTATGCACCCTCACCAGAAGATTCTCGCGCTGAAGGGTATGTGTGCCAAGCTGATATGCTTATGGACCTACATGTCTCATCATTCCTACAGCCGGTCGCACATTGCAAGTCTTCAACATCGAGACTAAACAGAAGGTCAAGTCACACGTCAACAACGAGGACGTCGTCTTCTGGAAGTGGATATCAGACTCGACCCTTGGCCTTGTCACCGAGACTGCCGTATACCACTGGACCATCTCCGACGCGACCTCACCCCCACAGAAGATCTTCGACCGTCATCCAACTCTCGTCGGCGCGCAGATCATCAACTACCGCGCTAGTGCTGACGAGAAATGGCTCGTCCTGATTGGTATCTCGGGGAACACGACGAACCCCGCTGCGTTCAAGGTCAAGGGTTCTATTCAGCTATACAGCCGGGAGCGGGGAGTCAGCCAGCCCATCGAAGGTCACGCAGCTTCATTCGCGGAAATCAAGCTTGATGGCCACCAGAAGCCCACCAAGCTGTTCACGTTCTCCGTCCGCACCGCGACTGGCGCGAAGGTATGTTCGACACATGTCTGCACACTGTAAGCATCTGACATCCCGCGCTCTTAGCTTCACATTGTCGAGATTGACCACCAGGCGCCTGATCCGCCGTTCACCAAGAAGGCGGTCGATGTCTACTTCCCTCCGGAGGCCGTGAATGACTTCCCTGTAGCGATGCAGGTCTCCAAGAAGCACGGCATCATCTACCTTGTCACGAAGTACGGTTTCATCCACCTCTACGACGTCGAGTCCGGTGCATGCATCTACATGAACCGCATCTCTGGCGAGACCATCTTCGTGACGGCGGAGCACGAGGCCTCCAACGGTATCATCGGCGTCAACAAGAAGGGTCAGGTCCTCAGCGTCAGCGTTGACGAGCAGACCGTCGTCCCTTACATCTTGACGACCCTGAACAACACGGAATTCGCGTTCAAGCTTGCCAGTCGCGCCAACCTTCCTGGTGCTGACGACTTGTACATCAAGCAGTACCAGCAACTCTTCCAGACTGGCCAGTATGGGGAGGCAGCGAAGGTCGCTGCGAACTCACCTCGGGGAATCCTACGGACTGCGCAGGTCATCGAGTCCTTCAAGCAAGCGCCCTCGCCTCCAGGCGGTCTCTCGCCGATCCTCCAGTACTTCGGTATCCTTCTGGAGAAGGGTGAGCTCAACCAGCTCGAGTCCCTGGAGCTGGCGCGCCCTGTCTTGCAGCAGGGTCGCAAGCAGCTCCTCGAGAAGTGGTTGAAGGAGAACAAGGTATTTTGCATAACTTCGTATAGTATTGTACAAATAGCTGACATCCATCACTAGCTCACTTGCAGCGAGGAACTCGGTGATATTGTACGGCCATATGACATGACGCTCGCATTGAGCGTCTACCTGCGCGCGAACATCCACAACAAGGTTATCGCTTGCTTCGCGGAGACTGGCCAGATTGACAAGATTCTGCTGTATGCCAAGAAGACCGGCTACTCTCCGGACTACGTTGGGCTCTTGCAACACATCATGCGTGTCAACCCTGAGAAGGGTGCAGAATTCGCTACTCAGCTGGTGAAGGATGAGGCTGGTCCTCTGGTCGACGTTGAGCGGGTAAGCTATTCACGAGATCTGGCTAGGATGTATTGCTGATACTCGATTATACAGGTTGTGGACATTTTCATGTCGCAGAACATGATCCAGCCTGCGACGTCCTTCCTTCTGGAGGCGCTTAAGGACAACAAGCCCGAGCAGGCGCACCTGCAGACTCGCTTGCTGGAGATGAACCTGCTCCACGCTCCTCAGGTTGCAGATGCTATCCTCGTCAACCAGATTCTTACGCACTTCGACCGTCCCCGTATTGCTAACCTGTGCGAGAAGGCCGGCCTACTTCAGCGGGTTCGTAATGTTACTTCATACTGGCAACTAAGACTCTGACATGCTCTACAGGCGCTTGAATTGTACGAAGACCTTGCGGACATCAAGCGCGTCATTGTACACACGACCGCGTTCCCCGCCGAGGTAAGTCTCCGGATGGTGCAAGGGATTACACAGCGTCTGACTGTCCTCATAGTGGCTTGTCGACTACTTCAGCCGCCTCACAACGGAGCAGTCCTTCGCTTGCATGCAGGAAATGCTGCGTGTCAACATCCGCCAGAACCTGCAGATTGTTGTACAGATCGCCACGAAGTACTCCGATATCCTCGGCCCTGTCAAGCTCATCGAGATGTTCGAATCGTTCAAGACCTACGAAGGTTTGTTCCGTGTGTGATGGTATCTACGACGGCAACTGATCAATAAACAGGCCTCTACTACTACCTCGGCTCTATCGTCAACCTCAGTCAGGACCCGGAGGTTCACTTCAAGTACATCCAGGCTGCGACCCGTACTGGCCAGATTCGCGAGGTCGAACGTATCTGTCGCGAGAGCAACTACTACAACCCCGAGAAGGTCAAGAACTTCCTCAAGGAGGCTAAGCTCACGGACCAGCTCCCGCTCATCATCGTCTGCGACCGTTTCGACTTCGTCCACGACCTCGTCCTCTACCTCTACCAGCGCGGTCTCACGAACTTCATCGAGGTCTACGTTACGCGCGTCAACTCTGTGCGCACGCCCCAGGTCATCGGTGGTCTCTTGGACGTCGACTGTGATGAGACGACGATCAAGTCGCTCTTGGCTTCGGTGCCCGGTAACTTCCCTATTGACGAGCTCGTGCAAGAAGTCGAGACGAGGAATCGTCTCAAGCTCATCCTTCCCTGGCTCGAGGCACGCGTCCAGCAGGGCAGCCAGGATCCCGCTGTATACAACGCGCTTGCGAAGATTTACATTGACTCGAACAACAACCCCGAGCAGTTCCTCAAGGAGAACAACGTATGCAATTTGGTTTTATCAGAAGCGGAGATTCTGATATATTCTCACTGCAGCTCTACGAGCCTTTGGTGGTTGGCAAGTTCTGCGAGGCGCGCGACCCGTACCTTGCGTACATCGCGTACGCCAAGGGCTTCTGCGACGATGAGCTCATCCACATCACGAACGAGAACGCGATGTTCAAGCAACAGGCACGCTACCTCGTCCGCCGGCGTCAGCCTGATCTCTGGGCGCAGGTCCTCCGTCCCGACAACATCTACCGTCGTCAGCTTATCGACCAGATTGTTGCGACTGCCCTTCCCGAAAGTACTGACCCCGACGATGTGTCCATCACCGTGAAGGCCTTCTTGACGGCAGATCTGCCGCTGGAGCTCATCGAGATCCTCGAGAAGATCATCCTCGAGCCCTCGCCGTTCAGCGACAATCGCAGCCTGCAGAACCTGCTCATGCTCACCGCTATTCGTGCGGACAAGGGCAAGGTCATAGGCTACATTGACAAACTCCAGAACTACGACATTGCGGAGATCCCGAAGATTGCGATCGAGCACGGCTTGTACGAGGAGGCGTTCCTCATCTTCAAGAAGTACGAGGAGCACGCGCAGGCCATCAACGTCCTTGTCGAGCACATTGTCTCCCTTGACCGTGGTGTGGAGTACGCGAACAAGGTCAACAAGCCTGAGGTCTGGAGTCGTCTCGCGAAGGCCCAGCTCGACGGTCTCCGTATCAAGGATGCCATCGGTATGCATTACGCTCAGTTCTATCAGTGTGCTCTTACTGACGGCTCGGTCAGACTCATACATCAAGGCTGAGGACCCGTCTAACTATGTCGAGGTCATCGAGATCGCCAGTCGCGCAGGCAAGTACGACGACCTCGTTCGTTTCCTCCAGATGGCCCGTAAGTCCCTCCGCGAGCCCAAGATCGATACCGAGCTCGCGTACGCATACGCGAAGACGGACCGTCTGCACGACATGGAGGACTTCCTCGCGATGACCAACGTCGCTGATGTGCTGGAGGTCGGAGAGAAGTGTTTCGAGGATGAGCTGTACCAGGCTGCCAAGCTCCTCTTCACGAGCATTTCCAATTGGGCACGTCTTGCTACCACTCTCATCTACCTTGGCGAGAACCAAGGTGCGGTAGAGAGTGCGCGGAAAGCAGGCAACACCCAGTGAGTATACGAACGCCCATAGCATGTGACTCCGGTTGACACTTGAGTAGGGTCTGGAAGCAGGTGCACGCGGCTTGCGTGGAGAAGCGCGAATTCCGTCTGGTCAGTTTGCCCGTGACTATCGTTGTCCCAGGCGTCTCATGCTCGTTAACAGGCTCAAATTTGCGGTCTCAACATTATCGTCCATGCAGTGAGTACACTATGATCCCAGTGGGGGCGCCACTCTCTGACAATGTCTGTAGGAGGAGCTCCCCGCACTGGTGCAGATGTACGAGCGCCGTGGCTACTTCGACGAGATCCTCACCCTCTTGGAGGCCGGCTTGAGCTTGGAGCGCGCACATGTAGGTTCCGCTCTCCCCTCAGCGTAATTACCTATGCTTACAGCCCCCGCAGATGGGTATCTTTACCGAGCTTGCTATTCTGTACAGCAAGTACAGGCCAGAGAAGCGTGAGTATTTAGAATTTGCTTACGACGTTGGACCGACACCTCATTATCATGAATAGTCATGGAGCACCTTAAGCTGTTTGTTGGTCGTATCAACATCCCCAAGGTCATCAAGGCTGCGGAGCGTGCCCACCTTTGGCCAGAGCTTGTGTTCTTGTACATCAAGTACGATGAGTTTGTGAGTGTCTTACCACAACCTATTTAGCGTGCTGCTTGCTGAATTATAGCAGGACAACGCTGCACTTGCTATGATCGAGCGGTCTGCAGACGCATGGGAGCACAACCAGTTCAAGGATGTGATCGTTCGGGTCGCGAACGTCGAGATGTGAGCACTTTTCTAAAATGGGCGAGGGAATCATTTTGACCCATCCCTCACAGCTACTACAAGGCTCTCACGTTCTACCTGCAAGAACAGCCTACCCTACTCACTGACTTGCTCTCTGTCATGATTCCCCGTATTGACCACGGGCGTGTGGTTCGAATGTTCCAGCAGATCGACCACATTCCCCTCATCCGGTCATATCTTATCGCCGTGCAACATGTCAGTGTCCTCTTCCTTGCAACGTCGTGCCTTTTTTGACACATGTGATTAGCTCAACATCGAGGCGGTCAACGATGCGTACAACAAGCTTCTGATCGAGGAAGAGGACCACAAGACGCTCCGGGACTCCATCGACAGCTTCGACAACTTCAACAACATGAAGCTTGCTCGCGAGCTCGAAAAGCACGAACTGCTCGAGTTTAGGAGATTAGCCGCTCATCTGTACAAGAAAAACAAGAAGTGGGAGGAGTCTATCGCGCTCTCGAAGCAGGACAAGCTGTACAAGGACGCGATCATCACGGCTGCGTCGTCCGAGTCTGTTGAGATCGCGGAGGACCTCCTCTCTTACTTCGTCGACATTGGCAACAAGGAGTGTTTCGCCGCGACGCTCTACTGCTGTTTCGACCTGCTTCGCGCGGACATTGTCGAGGAGCTATCATGGCAGCACGGCTTGAACGACTTCTACATGCCCTACAAAATCCAGCGGACGCGGACGACGATCGAGAAGGTAACTTCGCCATCCTCCGTTCATGTGCCCTTCGTATATGCTCACCAATCCTCTTAGCTTGCTGCGCTGGAAAAGGAGGTGAAGGAGCGGTCAAAGAAGGACACCGAGAAGGAGCAGCAGGAGGCAGAGGCACCCATCATCCAGCCCGGTCTCGGTGGCAGGCTTATGCTTACACAAGGCAATGGGTATGTCTCTTTGCTATTGTGAACCGTGAGCTTGGCTAATATCGTTCTAGCTTCCCCGCACAAGCACCACCTCCTATGATGCCTAACGGCACCGGGTTCGGCATTCCTCCTGTACGTGTCGATGTAATCTTCCGGCCCTGAGGACAACAATGCTGACCGTACCTTGCAGGCAATGACTGGCTTTGGGGCGTTCTGATGTGGTCGCTGTCGGTATAGTTGTATATGTCGGACTTCGTAATTCAGTGCATACATGTTTTTAGCCTTCGTTAATACCATTTTCTCGGATTCTCTCACATCTCTGTATCGATCTCTATCAACCTGCAAACTTGAGGCCGAGACGCGCACGTACTGGTTCAACGATCAAGTTACATCGGTTTACAAGGACAGCACGGCATTATCAGCGAGACGGATAGGAGAGGACACTAACGGTGATTAGCGTAGAAAGTAAGAGCTAGCGGAAGTGTATATGCAAAACGGGTAGTAACATGACGGAGGTCGAGAAATGACAGGGAGAGCAGCAGCTGAGAGCAGCGACGTATATACCGGTTCCAGATGACGCAGTCACCGCCCAGAGAACGTAAGAAAATGTCTGTTGTAAACGGCGAAACTAAGTGGCCTCGAGACCCTCGGGACGCTCAGAGAGGATACGATGCCTTGGCACACTCGTCTCCTAGGCAATGATGCAACCCCCGCGGCCACCACTATAGCTCCCCGCACCTTTCGCGCGCGTACTGAGGGATACACGCGCCGACTCGTAGAACACCTCGTTCACGCCCCGATTGTGCTTCGCGCTACATTCTGCCATAGCCCATCGCGATGAGTATACGTGACGAACGGAGCCAGTATGCAGACTTACCAAGATAACGGGAAGCACGTATACGCCTCGCGACGGTCAACCCCTCCTCGTACTGCACCGTGTGCGTCCCATAGCGCGCCAGTCGGACCTGCGTCTCCTGGTCTTCTCTTAGGTCGCATTTTAGCGCTACGATGCAATGAGGGTTAGCGGCTTGTGGCGTATATAGATGCAGAGAAACGCGTATCGGCCAATACATACCGACAAGGACGAGCTACGACGGAAAGCGGTGCGTCAGATAGCAGTCGAGAACAGGGCGCAGCGGCGAGTGCTCACCTTCACCCCTGGGCAGTACTCCAGGATTTCCGGCATCCACTGCGCCTGCGTGAGAACGGCACACGCCCTACGATGGGAAGCAGGGAAGTGGGCTCACCTTCCCCTCCACGTTCTCGAGCGACGTCGGATTATCTACCTACAAACAGTTTCGGGCACGCGTGAGATGGGATGCAGGGGCAACAGCGAGAGCATGCGAGAGATACTCACAGAGAAACATAGCATGATGACATGTGTCTCCGCATAGCTCAGCGAGCGCAGCCGGTCAAACTCTTCCTGACCTAGGGACAAGCTAGAGACTTGAGCCTCGCCACAGATCAGAGAAGTGCCCGCGCGAGTGCATACCGGCTGTGTCCCACAAGCTGAGCTCGACGAGCTGGTCGTCAACGTACAGGTCGTGGACGTAGTTCTCAAACACCGTAGGCTCGCTGTAGACACGATGCGGCCCAACGCCACCGCAAGTCAGTCTCCTACAGCCTCAAGACAAGGGACAGAAACACGCACTATATGGCCGAGAACCATCCCCGAGTGAACACGTTCAACAATGATGTCTTTCCTGTAAACCAACCCGCGTGCATGAGTACCATACTCCACCAAGTCAAAATGCCACTGCAAAGAACGCAAAGACCAACGTACCGCACGCGCCGTCACCACATACGACGACCTTGCGCTGGATCTGTGGTCTCTGCATCAGGGCGGGGGGAAGGACAGGGCGCGGGGGAGGAGAAGGAGAGCTCGCTCGTACAGGCCGCTGTCTCCCAAACGATGGCGTCATGCCCGTCTTCTTGCACTTTGGCATGCGTGCTGTTCAAGCAGTGAGTGGTGAGTGGTGTGGGGGTCGTGAGGGTCGTGGATCAGAGGAGTATGCTATGTATACAGCGAGGACGTGAGGAGACGTAGACAGCGAGAGCAAGAGGACGAGGAGAGAGGGTATGTGGAGGAGGATGTGGGGAAGGGTATAGAGCGCGGTGGCTTTCGCTCCGTTCGTTTCTCTTTCTCGACTTTCCTTCCCGCCTTTCTCACACGCACGTGAACGCGAACCATCCATTCATTTGCCACAACCGCCGAGTCGTCCGTGCATCATTCAAGTACATGAGGGCTAAAAGGATATTTTCATTTCCAAGTCAACACCAGATACATTGTGCGTGCTACTTGGGGAGGAGGAGGTTCAATGGAGAGACGAAAACCGGCTTGTGGTAGTAGTACTAGACAGGTAGAAAAATGAGACTTGGAGGATTGGGATTGAGATTGAGATGGAATGGGGATGGGGATGAGAACAAGATTGAGGGAGGAGCAGACGTTGAGACACCTTTGACCCGGATGACAAGGGGAAGAAAAAGGAGAGATCATGCACATGTGTAAATGGGGGGAGTGGATTCATGGGACTGGGAATGCGGGGGAGAGACCATAATTGTGGGAGTGTGGGAAGCGTGATGGGATGCACAACGTTGGGGGGTGGTGGTACGAACGAAAGGGGATGATGGATGGATGGGGAAGGGTAGGGGGCTATAAGCACAAGATATTAGACAAACAGCAAGAGGGGGAGGGGAGGAGAGTTTCAAGGACGGGAAGGGAAGGATGGGGATCGGCCAGGTACACGAGTTAAATATTATATGAACACAACGGCCTCCACCACCACCACCTCCTCCTCAAGAACGACACTTAAGCTTAAATACTGAGCGACGGGATCGACGACCCCGCGCCCGCGTAGAAGTTCGACCGCTGCACCGAGCCCGTCGACCGACTCTTGTGGTTCGGCAAATGGGGATGGTGGTGGTGGCCCCGGTGCGGCTGCGCGTGGTACCGGTATTGCGACGACTTCGCCACCAACTTCCGCTTCATCATTGCCTTCTCCTTCTTCAACTCTTTCTTCGACTTGCCCGCTCCTCCGAACCCATGCCCCGCCTGCCCGGATCCAGACGGACCTGGGACGAACGGCGAGCCCAGCACGGAGCTGCTGCCGTCGCGCGCCGAGAGCGTGGGCGACGTACCGTGCGAGTGCGAATGCCGCGACTTGCGTTTTCTGGCCGACGCGCGCGACATCTTGTCTAGCGGGGGCGTGAACAGAGGCGCCATTCCCATGCCGCCCATCAGGGCGCCTACCCCGCGATACTGCAGCGCGCCCAAGTTTGTGTCGGACACGGCGCCATCCACGCCAGACGCGGTCGCGGTCTCGCGCGTGCGCCGGAACGTCGCCATAGGAATGCGATCCCACCGTGACAAGCTCTGGATGTGTGAGCCCTTGATCGGACTGGACTGCGAGTGTGGGTCGGGGACGTCGGTGTCACAATCCTGCGTGGACGGCTCCGAGTCGAGCAATGAAGAGTCGAGGACGTCGTCGAGCTCGATAGCTTCCGTGGACGAAAGGTCGGAAGTGTACGACTGTTGCGAGTGAACTTGCGCCGCCTCGTCGGACGACTCGGTAGACAGGGGAGGGCGGAGGGAAGACATGAACGGATCCTGGTAGAGCGGACCCAGACACGCCTCAGACAATGGAACACGATGCATCGTAACAGAAACCAACACACCTCGACTGGAACAACCTCCTGCGGCACGACAGGTTCCACAGGCTTCGGGGCACGTACCGGTCTCGGGTAGAAACTGGGCACCTCACGGCCGCCTCCTACAATGGCCGCCTGTTTCGGCAGACCTGCTTCCTCCACGCTGAACTCGCCCATCACCGGAACACCGCCTCGTCGCCTGCCCACAGGGGAGTACTTTTCCTTGTCCATCTCAATGTCCTCCAAGTCGTCCATCGAAATCTTGCCGGCAAGGATATCCGCGGGTGTCGGTGGTGGAGACCTACGTTGGCTGGAGATTGAGGCAAGCGCAATTCGCGTGCTGGGTGACGCGTGTGGCGTGTTCGCGAGCGGATTGACTGTCGAAAGCGGGTTGATGGCGGAAATCGTGCTCGGCCAGCGAAAAAGCATCATGGCACGGGGGTTCGGGAGCCCATCCGAGTCAACGAGCTCATCCTCTGTAGTGTCGCCGTCACTCTCCTGAAGGACGATCGTGCCCGTACCTGAGCCGTCGTCTTCGGAATCTGTAGCATCAGACCCGGACGCCGAGAACATGTCCGTGTCCTCATCAGGAGCGCCCATACCGAATGAGAGACCAAGTCCGTCAGGGAGGCGGCCGTTAGCGAAGAACAGCTGCTGGCCGTCGCCCCAACCAAACTGGAGGTTGTCGAGCTCAACACCGATCTCGAATTCGCCGTCTGCGCGTCTGAGCTGCACAGAAGGATCGAGATCCATGAGTAGCAACGCGTCCTCTTCATCCGCAGAGAACGAGTTGGGAATCTCAACGTCGGAGGTGAAGCCGCGCAGGTCGGCATAGTGCTCCTCTGGGGACGACGCGCCCGAGTCGGACGAGCCATCGAGGTTGGCAAAGAAGATGTCGGCGTCGAACGAGGACTCTTCGTCGTCGCTCCAGCCATTCCCAGGGAAGGTGATGCCGATGCAGCTGCGCGTCTCCTCTTCCTCGTCGTCCAGCTCCGCATCCCCCTCACAGAGTCCCCCACCCTCCACATCGGCATCCGCTTCGGCGTCTTCATCTTCATCGTTCTCGTCGTCACCATCCTCAGAAGATGAGTCCGCGGAAGAGTCGTCGCCGCTGTCGGCGGAGGACTCTTCGTCGTCTTCCTCGCCGGCACCGACCGACTTTTTCCGCGGGCGGATCTCCCACTTGTTACTACTTCCACGGTCGCGTCTCCGCTGACCGAGATGGCTGGGAAGAAGCTTGGTGGAATGGCGACTGTCGTCGTTGTGGATGAGGTACATCATGTCATCACTGTCAGAGTCCGACTCGATTTCCGAGTCGGACGACGCGGACGAGCTGGAAAGAGTGGACTCGCTCGCGGCGGGAATGAAAGTGGGGAGGTCGGAAAGGGTACTGTCGCTCAAGTCTGCGGTAGAAGAGGTCGCGACGGGAGCAGGGGTATGGTAGACTTTGCGAGCGGTTCCTGTCGTGCCTCTGACCCTGTACTCCATGTCGTCTGCAGCCACTTTCTTCTTGGCATTGTATTTGGCGGCAGCAAGGGCCTTTGGCGGCCTGCCGCGACGCTTGGGAGCGGGTGCGCCTGTTGCGGCGGCGGCGGTTGACTGAGGGCGGGATGAGGAGGGACCGACATCTGCGCCGGAACCGAAGTGGGCGCCTGCGGAATGAGTAGCTTTGCGAGCCTTGGCGAGGGACAGTTTGATCTTGAGAGGGTTCTTTCCGCCATGGGTGGGATGGTGATGGCTGCTGGAGGGCGCCGAAGAGGGAGTAGAGGACGCGGAAGGCTCTGTCGCGGTGGATGCGGGAGTGGGAGCCGACTTTTTGGGGCACGTGCATTCGCTCTCGCATACGGGACATATGTCGTCGAGATCGTCTTCGTCGTCGTCGAGCATGTGAGGGGAGTTTGAGAAGGAGGAAGTCGAGTTTACGATATGGGCATAAGGAATCGGCATTGGATGCACTTGCTTTTTCTGGGGATCTGCAGGGCGGACTAGGTGTCAGGACGTGGGGGAAAAGAGAGCGCGAGAGGGCAGAAAAGGCAGGGAGATGGAAGGAATGGGGGTTGTGGAGGGTGTGGTGGTGCGATGAGAGAAAGAAAGGCTGGCCGAGCGGAGGCGGAGCTGGGCAGAGGGAGGGGGAGGAGGAGGAGGAAAAGGGCCGGGGGCGGCGGTGGAAGAACGGATGAGGAGGAGGGCGGCGGGGCGGGGGCAGCGTGATGGCGACGGGGATTGCCCAAATTTGGGAGCAAATTTCAAGAGAGCGGAAAGGAAACATACGCTGGCTCGAGTTCTTTTTTGCCATTTTGTGGTTTGGTGCATCTGTAGGGGAAATAACACTCCAGGGCGGCGAAGACGGTCGGGGACGACGTTGGGGGAAAAGAGAGAAAGTGAGCAAGAGCTGGTTGTAGATGTAACAGACTCTCTGCCCTCGTAGCCGCCCACCGTCTTCTGCGCAGACCACAGACCACTCTCCCGCTCCCCTCCTTCCTTTCTCTCATAAACCCCCATCATATCTCTCCTGCACAAAACATTCCTGGTCTTTCCTCCTCCCTCAATCCGCAAACTATCGCCCATGGCTGCTCGTATGTTTTTCTCTCGTTCTCGCGACATATCCCCGCATAACTCTCCCCTTCCCCAGGCCTATCCTTGAAGGACCAGCTCGCAGAGCTCGCACAGCCAGCTCCCATCGGTCAGTCTCCCCTCCTCCTCATGTGAGTCCCCGCTAAACCCCTTCCCCGATCACCAGACCTCGATCCTGAAGACGCCCTCGCAGCAAACGACCCCCACTCCGAAGAACATCGATTGTCTGCCATCGATGATCCCTCCGCAAGAGAACACTACATTGATGTCGCGTGAGTACCTGAACCCCCTTCCTCGCCTCCCCTCACCCCCACTCGTGTGCCCATTCATTTCCCCGTCCAGACCATGCTCATGGTTCTCTCCTCCCATACAGCCCCTCCGCAATACGTAAACTACACGACAGCGTCAACGATCCAAAGTATGACGGCGTCCGTACTAGCCGCAAGCAGCTCTACGACGACTCGGACCGGGTCAGCGACCCGAAGCATGAGCATGACGACGAGGACATGTCCGAAAACGAAGAGGACGCTGAAGATATCTCCCACAGCGAAGGAGAAACAGACGAGGACGAGGAGCTTCACAGCCCTGCAGAACACGACGAGCAGGACGATGAAGGCGCCTCAGACCAAGAGTCGGGATCCGGCTCCGAAGACGAGCACGACCAGCCATCCTCCCCCCGCACAACCTCCCAAAAACACCTCAACGAGGCCTCCGCCGGGCTCTCTCGCATCGATATCAACCAGGACCAGCAGGAGAACGACATCGCCTCGAACCTTCGCAAGACACACGAGGCCGACAAGAGAAAGGGCAAGGCCGTATCACGGCAGATCGTAAGTTGCACGCCATCTTCTCCCCGACCCATCGTGTCTCCCCATGCTCACCACCATGCCGTGATCCACCACGCACCCCCTTCCAGACCCTCTGGGACACCCTCCTTGACGCACGTATACAATTGCACAAGGCGGTCACCACCGCCAACCGGCTACCTCTGGTATGTCATGCCTCACTCGCTTAGCCCCAGGCATACCCACTTATACCCATTATAGCCCGCGGAGGTCACGCAATACGCCTCACATCCTTCTGCGCGCGAGGCGTTGGACAGCTTCTTGGACGTAGCCGACAGCCTCACCGAAGAGTTATTTTCTCTGCAGGAGGTACGTTCTGCCGCGTCTCGCACAAATCTCGCACACGTTCTCACCTTTCACATGAACACCAGGACCTCCTCCGATCGAACGAATCGATAGAGCCTCCTGCCCGCAAACGCCGCAGGCTCGACTCGTCCTCCTCACCCTCCCCCTCGTCCGACCCTCTTCCTGCCTACAGCGAGTCCTTCACCGCTCTCTCCACCGACGCCTCCGCGCTCGAAGCGAGCTACCACCCCTGGCTCGTCGACACGCTCGCCAAATGGTCCGCCAAAGTGCAAGCCGTCGCGCCCAACGTCCTCCTGCCGGACAACAAGGGCTCCTTCCTCCGGGACGGCAAGTCCCCCGCGCAGGTCGGTGTCGTCACCCTCATCGACGACATCTTCCGCGCCGACCGTCAGAAGCTGCTCGACCGCACGCGCAAGCGCAAGGACAAGCACGCCCGCCTCGGCCACACCCGCCCCGCCGACGCTTCTGCCGACATCTCCGCTGAGGACGACGAGGAGAAGCTCGACCCAGACGTGTTCGACGACACAGACTACTACCAGCAGCTCCTCCGGGACGTCATCGCCGCGCGGGGTGGGGACGGCGCGCAGGCGGGCGAGGCACCGTGGCAGATCCAGCAGCGCGAGCGCAAGGCGAAGCGCAAGAAGACGGTCGACACCAAGGCGAGCAAGGGCCGCAAGCTCCGGTACGAGGTCCACGCGAAGCTGCAGAACTTCATGGTCCCCGTCCCCGTCGTCGTCGGCGAGTGGCACGAGGAGCAGATCGACGGCCTCTTCTCGTCGCTCCTCCAGACGTAGGGCTGCTATCTAGTAGGTCCGCGCTGCGCTGTTGTCTGTATCGATATCACGCAGGGCTCTGTTGTACTTTGCTTGGTGCTATGGGATCAAGTGATGTTACTCCGCTCTGTCCCAAGAGCGGCGCGTCGATCGCTCGATCGTCCGACTATGCATCGCAGCATTCACGGCCATCGCACTCTCTCCACACCGTGTGAAAGCTAGCGTGGTGAGAGCATGACCGAGCATCATATGTGCATTCATGGCGGCCCGTGCGTAACCTCAGGCTCATGCAAGGCTCTGAACAGGCTGCCCTATGTATGTCTCCTGCGCGTTCGAGGTGTTCGACAAAACGCTCTGCAAAAGCGTCTATAGTACCTTGTGCGACTTGTTTGTGACGAAGTCGGACTGTGCTGCTGTGTGCTCACCACGTCTATTCGCGGGGTGCCCGAGCCAATCGGCACCGCATCAACCCTCGCACATCCTGAAGCTCACTTGTCTGAGCCTGTATACTGCCAGGATCGGTGCCGGGTACGCCCTCCCCACTCGACAGACACTCATGCGATGCAAGCACTTAGAAGACTTGTCAGAATGAATCCGGTTCGAGAATCGGAGCAGAGAAGACCACACTCCTTATTTCACCAACGACTCGTGTATTGCGACCGTTACGACCTTGTGGTACACGGGCCATCGATATCGTCGACAGACGCCATATTCGCCACTATCATAGTTCATGGCATGAGGTGGCGACATCACCATACGCATCGTGGTTGACGGAAACTGTCAAATACAATCCTTGGTAAGTACTACGCGCACATGCTACTACAGCACAGCGGGACACGTTGTGAAATTCCGTCGATCCAAGATTAATGATCGCCCGACTCAGAGCTTCTTTCATGAACTCGTATGAATCGCCTGCGGTGCTCCACGATCTATTTGCTTACGTTGTACAGTGCTTGGCGATCCATATTGACACCATCTCTATTCACCATCATTCATATCCAGGCGTCGTCGGAGCTGTATCTGCCGATGCTAGATATTGATGATGCTAGATCGGTGCACCGCTCTATCGGCCGCGTCGGCAGCAGTAAGCAGCAGTACCAGTACTAGTGGACCCACACACCCCACCATGCCCTGTTTTCGAGCTCAGGAGATCATTTGGCGGGTATCTATCATCGGGGCTCGTACAGAATGTCCACGGGACAATAAATAGCCTTAGTACAAGGACTACCGTACAAACAAGCACCGAGCAGAGAGTAGGTACCGACTACGCGGGTACAGACTAGGGCATATTTATCAGGCGACACCACACCGGTATAGGGTACCCGAGCACTGTTATACATAGACACGGCCATACAACATACTACAAGGACCCGATAGAGCAAATACGATAAGCAAGCGAGCGAGCGAACGAGAGAGACATCCAGACCCAGACCCAATAGCACGACAACGACGACCGATAGAGTACTAATAGACGAGAGCGAGCCTGACTGTGCAAGAACACCGAGACCACCGAGACCCACACGACGGGGCGTCGAAGCCCCCATACACATCCGGGAACCCGAACCCAAAACCCAAACTCCCGTCCCAAAGCCCCATGCTGTACCTCAGACCTGGTTGAACTGCGCAAAGAGGTAATTCCACGACGCATGCGGGTCCGTCGCCGACAAATGGTGCGCATGCACCGGCGACTGCGGCTGCATCCCATAGCCCTGCTGGTGCGCATGCTGCTGAGGATGACCCTGCTGCTGGTGATGTTGCGGGTGATGTTGTTGCTGGTGATGAGGATGGTGAGGATGAGGATGCGACGGATGGTGCCCCGGGTGCCCGCTCATCGTCGGCGTCGAGTGTCCCCCGACCTGTTCGTACCCATTGTACTGCACCGGCAGCGCGTGCATGTCGAGCGTCATGCCCTGCATGTGCATGTGCCCGTTCGTCGGGCTCGGCGCCGTCGCGTGCTGCCACTGCGCCATGTCCGAGTACCCGTAGTCGTACATCTCCGCCTCCGCCGTGGCCGCAGCGGTATGGTGCCCAGACACGTAGCCGCCATTGCTCCACTGCGCCCCATCAACGAGTGTACCGTGCACCGACTCGGGCGACTCCGGGGTTTCCGTCGCCATCATCGATGCAGCTGCCGCTGCTGTCGAGGACGTCGATGACGACGCCTGTGGCGGTGGCGTCGTCTCGGTCGGCATGTACCCAACAGCCTGTTCGATAGGACTCGCAGACTGCTGTGACGACTCCTGGGGCGATGACGGGTTCGAGTACGCCGACGGCGACTTGCGCGACACCAGCCGGGTCTTCCCGCCCAGCGCCGCCAGCTCCTCGTCCTCCTCCTTGACGAACATGCCCTCCGTCGGGCTCTGCGGGCCGTTCAAGATGGGAGAGTGGGTAGCCACGGCCTGCTTCGCTGCCAGTGCTCGGGCCTTGAGCTTTTGCAAGACGGGCTGATGGACGGCAGCGTTCAGAACGTTACGTGGCATGACAGGGCGTCTTGACTCACCAACACCTTAGCGGCGCGGGCGTTCCCGGCGCTGGAGACCTCGCTGAACAGGTTGAGTGCCGAGTCGAGATTAGACAGCGCAGATGGAGCGAGGGCCATGCTCGGGCACTTGGTAGCGATCGACCCCAGGACGATCTTCAGCCATCACGAGATTCAAACAGCCAATGTTATCAGCGACTGCCAGAACCTAGGAGCAAGAGCGCCAGCGAAGAGGACATACCGAGCACGAGAAGACATGAGTGAACAGGAACCACATCCGCTCCGTGAGACCGGGGTGCTGAGAGTACAGACTACGAGCGAGGCCGACGAAGGAGCAGGCGCAAGTGTAGGCGGCCAGGACAGAGGGCGCGTACTTGCTGCCGAGCGGATCGCCCGGGCTCTCTTCCAGCGCGCGAGCGAAGAAGCCACGGTGGAGGTAGAACAGCGCTGTAATGTACGTTGTCCAGCATACCGACGTCATCAGCGAAAAGACATCCCACTCACTCATTTCCTTGATGGCAAAGGCGATGTACCGCTGCATCGTCAACTCGATCGGCGGCTGGACGTGGGGACCCTCCATCGGCGCCCCTCCGAACCCTGGCACCCTAAGGGAAGGGGGGATGTAAAAGTCGCGCACCCTCTTGTCGAGCTCGCTGATGACGGAGTAGCGGGGCACTGTCGCGCCGAAGGCACGTTCGTGCACAACGGCGAGACATTTGAAGGAGAAGCGATGCTTCCAACCGGCAACTAGACAGCGACAGTGAGCCGACAAATCGACGAAGGGGCGGGACGAGGGAGCGATGACCCACAGCTCATCTCCAGCTCGCCGTGGTCGTTCTTCGTCGGCTCTTCGGGCATCTTGCAGTCAATGAAGGCGGGGGCGAAGGAAGGTGGCCGGCCATAGGTCAAGCTCTGAAAGAGGCAAGTGGTAGGTTGAGTGAGTTGAGTGGGAGCAAGAAGGGGGACCTCGCCGAGGTTGGGGCTCACCTGCCAAGAGTCGTAGGTATACAGTTCGTAAAAGAGCGAGCGCCGCCTGAATGTCTCCTTCGCATCGAGGTTCCACCGCCCACTATCACGATCTAATCGCGCACAACTCGTCAAAAGGAAGCTCTCAGCCGGCAACAATGCAGCGTAGACGGCTCACGGAGACCAAGCTAGCGGACGAAAGCGATCAGAACTTTCACATGAGGGGACATAGACCGCTGAGACACTCACGCTTTGGGCTAATTTGACCGCCAGGCCCATGAGGGCCCAGCGAGGGCCGTCGACGAACGATAGGAACATGTAGTGGCAAATGAGGATCTGCTCACGTGCGATGAGCAACGATCCGTGGACCTCGGGGCGAAGCCAGAAGTGGGGTGGGTGGTGCAGGGTTGCGAAGACACTCACCAACGCTTGGATGGCCGGGATTGATTGCGATTCCAGGATCGAGTCCAAACTCAGGGCCGCCCTGCCGAGTTGGTAGTAGCGCATTGCCTCCGCCGAGAGCGAGGGCTTCTCGAGGTCGAGGAGCGCGCCGAGCCCGAGCACGAAACAGAGCACGGCGAGCCGGTGCGCGTCCATCGGCGCGGGGTCCGTCTCCATCCGCTGCTCGTAGACGCGGGAGAAGATGGTCTCCTCAAATTCGGCTTCTGGAATAGGCGTATACCTGGGATCGTCAGGACACGGGTTTCGGTGAGCAGGTGGGCGTGTAGTTTATATTAGCGTTCATGCGCCGCTAGAAGGAAGAGGGAGAAGGAACAAATTGGGAACTCTGACGTACATCCATGCGGCATGCTTGAAGTACACGGTGGCCAGCCGACGTGCCTTTGCGTGGTCGGGAAGAGCGGCGAGCACCGCATTGCGGATCCCACCGGCAGTTTCGTTTACTGCCGTATAAAAAGGAAACGTGTGGCTGAGCCAGGGTATATCCGTGGGTAACTGCATCTGAGGACTATCTTCCTCATCGTCGCTTCCTGCTTCGTTCTACACTCCGATATAAACACATGGTCTAGTACTACTGGTAACGGCCCGCGTACCTGCAACAAATACTGCGAGATGGTCATCATGTCAACATACGGTCATACGCGGGCTCATGGGCAGCTTACCCAGGCGTTCGCCATTCCGCCATAGAACTTGGTGTGACCTGATTCGGTAATCGATCTGGGTGGGAATATAAGGTTAGACCGTCCGAAGGCGAGAATCATGGAACCGATTTACAGGGACCCGACGTTAATGGATTCTACGCTGTCCTGGTCCTGGTCTTGGGCCTGCTCCTCTGGAGCCTCTCTTTCGAGGGGACGCTTGAGCGCTCGGAGTTCATCAGTGAGGAGGGGATGGGGCTGATTGGATATGCTGGAATGTGCCTCATGCAGGGCGTCCTCCAAGGCGCGAACGCGATTAGCAAGGATGGTGATTTTGTCATGAAGAACTTCGGTATTGGCGAGGACGAAGCTAAAAAGATATCGCTCGGCAACTCAAAAAGAGGCGCGACCGACGAGGACGGTGTTTACGCACCGGTTTCCTTTACCGGTTGTGAGGGACCCTTGGGTGGAAAAGCGGGGGTGGGGGTGAATCGCGGGATGGAGGATGAGGATGATCAATGAAGCACATACCATCAGGGCAGATTGCAGCACAGCCTTTCTTTACGCAGCTGGCGCAGGGGAATACGCGCGAACATCTAGGAGTAACATGCGATCAGGAGAGGGGCTAGAGATGTACGTGAGTGTGTGCTAACCTGAGTTTGAGGCTGGAGAGGAGGACGAGGGCAAAATTAGCGTGATTGAAGGGGCGCGCAGCTGGTTGGGCCAGGCGCACCGACGACACTCTGCACAAGATAAGGTGGCGTTTCGCCTCTTTGACTTTTGGGCCAGCTGGCTAGCGGAAGACATGAGATGTATTTGAGAGTTTGCTAGCGATCTACGCGAGGGGCGAGGAGGAAAGGACTAAGCGAAGAAAGTAAGGGGAGGGGAAAGGGGAAGAGCCAAGGAGAGGCTTTGAAAGTTGGGAGGAATAGTTGGACGGCTAATGGACGGAGTGAGTCGAGGACTGGTGTGCTATAGACAGCGCGCCAACTGCGGCCCCGGCCATCTCGCCCCAGCTCTCCCCTTACTCACGCCTGCCAATCCCTCCCCGTTCCTCGCAATCTCTTCCTCTCCCCTCCACCCGAGCCTCATCCAGAACACGTCCTAGTGCACCCGCCCATCCTCCAGATCCACACACGAGTAATGTTCTCGTGCTTGATGCTACTCTCTGTCATAGTCAGCACTAGTCTAAACCACATACCATCTAGCGCCCACCTGCAACGCTTGCAGTGAGAAACCGATTACATCCTCGGATCAATACACGCCGGTCTGCACAGACCATGTATCTAGATTCTACCACGTCAAGCGCAGGAGACGAACAACAATCGACAGCTCAATGCGTATCTCGTCGTCATGCTACATGGTCGATCTCTGCTCAGTATGAAACTCGCTCGACTGACAACTTAGTACGCATGCAATTGCAAGTCGAGCTCCGGATGTCCGGCGTTGCTCGTACTGGACGCTTCTTGCAAATGGCACTCCCGGGTCTGCGGCTGCTCAACAAGAACTCAATCGCGTCAGCACCAGAACGGCACTCATACGACCAGTACCGGCTATATGATGATGCGCGGCGTATGGGTACGTACCTGTACGTACTTACCCGTCGCATGCTATCAGCTGCTTTCCTTCCTCAACTGTGCGACCCATGTGCTCGCACCGTTGCAGGGAATCCCTATCATGAAAGGACGGTCCACTCCGCTTTTCGATATGCAGAGCGTTCTTCAGTTGGCCTTGGCGTCCGTGAAGATCACGCCGACGGACGCATGCCTGAACATCCATCGTTTAGGCATCTTGCAACGGCATGTAAGTCTATAGTGTGAATGAAGAACTTGGAACGTTGGCACGGTGGAATTGAGTATGCTGTCATAAAAGCCGTTTTTATGGCATGCTCGCCGTGGCATAAGAGTAATGCAGCTGTCGAGACGGCAATGAAATCTCGTGAGATATGGCGTCGGAGAGAGGGGATGAGGGTGGTGGGGAAAAGAGACTTGAAGTAGAAAAGTCTAAGCCGAGCCGTGCCTATTTTGTCGGCGCGAGCGTGTAAGCGCCCGTGATTGGCGGAGGATGTGCCACACTAGCAGTCTGTCCTCAGCTAGATACCGCACGCGCATCGAGCTCCAGCTTACCAGCGACTGGCCTGTATCTTTGGCATCACTCCCATGCACTTCCGTTCTCCTTGAATCCCAAGTCCTCTCATCTCCAGGCCGCTCTCTTGCTTCGCTCCTTACCGGCATCGGTACCTCTCCAGTCAGCTCTCACACGCACACACCTCCCGGGCTCGTTTCTGCAGCGCAATTATAGGCCACCGTTCTCTCTCTACGCGGCTCATTCGGCACACATTTAAGAAGGATGGATAGTATTAATGCGCGGACACGAGGCAAGATACATATTCAGTCTTCCGGCCCCTTGAACACGTACGTACTGCACCGTACCTGAGCGGAACTCACCTCCTTACCGAGCGTGGCGCGAATCTAGTTCCCTATTGTCACAACGTCTACTCGCAGACGTGATACTTGTTATTGCACTCAATGCAGGCAAGGACTATCTCCTCAACGAACTTGGTGTCTTCTGGGTTCTGGTCAGAGTTCTGGCCTGTGGTGGCTTGGCCGTGATGGTATGGCTAGTCACCTCTGGCCAGCTGCACAAGAAGCAGATCGCGGAGGTGAGTTCCTGTTCATCATATCGACGCGAGCAGGCTTTACATATATTCACAGTGGTCGGTGCTCGGCATGAGCTCGTTGTTGATGTTCCTGCGCTATGCGGGGCTACTCACAGCATTATATCGACTGCCCTCAACGCGGTATGTTCCCCCACCGTTCCGGTCTACTTGACATACCAACGTCTCTTCTTAGAGTCATCTTGTTCACCCACTTCTCGTCAATATGGTTCAAGTCCCTGACCAACCTATCATCCGTAAGTCCCTGTCCTATCTGTATCACGTCTCGTCTGATCAACTACTACAGGTCAAGCAAGCATCTGCCGTGCTCCTCGCCTTCATCCTCTCCTTCCTCTGGGATGCCCGTTTCCTGCCTAGCAACTTCGACGACTTCCTGCCGGCGTATGGTGCACTCGCCGTCGAGGCTCTGTCTTCTGCCGCACTCGAGCATACCGAAGGCGTGCTGTCGCCAACCCTCGGTCAATCAATGACATCCGCATTGACGACCCTCGGCGCATGCATGTTCAGCCTGCCTCTGTACCTCCTCAGGCATCTCCTTGTAAGAGACTTCTTCGTTGCTCTCCGCGTATGTATTGACTTGAGCACGTAGGTCGGAGATTCAGCCCATGTCATACCCTCCTTGTCTGCGCTTGCGGTGCTCCCCTGCCTAGCATATATCCTGTTGTACTACGTACCGCGCGCATCTCTGAGCACCAGCGTCGCGCTCACCTCCCCCCGATACATCGTCTCGTCCTACGCGGCGACCTTCGCGACAGCAATCGTGTTTGGGTACCTCGCGTTCGGTCACGGACCCAGACTAGTCGACTTCCTCGTCTTCGGCATGCTATTATACGGTATGTCTCATGCACAACGGATTGCGCGACTTACTGACCTTGCACGCAGGGATGTACCCAAGAATGACGGAACCCTCTGCAAACGCGCGATCATACTATGCATCGGCCTCTCGCTTGATGCGGGCGTACCTGAAGGACATACTCTCCAACCCAGAGTCTCGCAAGATATTCTACTTCCTAATGCTTAATATGTGCTACATGCTCGTGCAAATGCTGTACGGCATCTGGACCAACAGTCTTGGTCTGATCTCTGACGGTAAGCATATCATTGAACCCAACTGTACGATTCGCTCAACGAAAAGCAATAGCAATCCATATGGCTTTCGACTGCATGGCCATCGGCGTGGGCCTCATCGCATCTGTGATGGCTCGTTGGCCACCCAACGAACGGTTCACCTATGGGTACGGTAAATGCTCTCTTCTACACCAAGCCAATCACTTATTGTCCCCCAGCTACGGACGCATTGAAACCTTGTCCGGCTTTGCAAATGGCATCTTCCTCGTTCTCATTTCGGTATTCATCGTCTTCGAGGCCATCCAACGCCTGTAAGTTCTCACACCTTCACATATCCCTTGCCCCTTCCTCCAACTCACCCCACTCCAGGCTCGACCCTCCAGAGATGAACACCAGCCAGCTCCTCCTAGTCAGCTCACTCGGCCTCGCCGTCAACCTCTTTGGCATGTTCGCCATGGGCGGCCATCACCACGTACGCACTCACACCTCCCACTCCTCTCTCCCGAAGCGCACGTCCCTGAACCTTCCTTGACAGGGTGGCCATTCGCACTCACACTCGCACGGACACAGTCACGGCCACAGCCATGGCCCCGCTGCCCCATCTAGCCCCCAACCTTCCGCGCACGGCCACAGCCATGCGCTCGACAGCCACTCTCACTCCCACTCACATGGTGCGGCTGATCATTGCGACGACCATGACCACGACCACGGTCACTCGCACGCAGCGGCACCGATATCCCCGTCTCCGAGTGTGCATGCGCATGACCATCATTCGCACTCACACTCGCACTCCCCGACGCACCCGACCCCCACAGAGGCCCACTCGCCCTCGCATCCGCATTCACATTCACATGCTCACTCGCCTGCTCCGACGCACACCCGCGCGCTGTCCCACTCATTCCCGCCCTCGCGGCCAGACGATTCGCCCTCCGCGCTCTCCCCCGCCCGTACAGGCCTCCACTCCCGGCATCAATCCCTCGAGATCAAGATCGACGTGCCGCCCTCGCCCTCCGTGCACTCGCCTGCCTCCCCCGAGCTCTCCTCCAACGCGCACTCTCACTCTCATTCGCACTCCTCGCACTCGCATTCGCACTCTTCGCATTCGCACCTGCACGGCGGGGACCCGAGCGTGATCTCGCCGCTCACGCCGAGCTACAAGTTCGGGCACGACGACCACTTCGCGACGCACCACGCCGAGGCGCACACGCCGAATCTGCACGACCACACGCACGTCCACGACCACGCGCACGAGGGCCACAGTCACAACATGCGCGGTGTCTTCCTGCACGTCATGGCGGTAAGTGCCCATTATACTGCCACCGTCCACTATGCGATCCCCGTACTAATCACTGCTCGTCGTCGCAGGACACGCTGGGCTCCGTGGGCGTGATCGTCTCGACGCTGCTCATCCAGCTGTACGGCTGGACCGGGTTCGACCCCATCGCGTCGCTCTTCATCGCCATCCTCATCGCCGCGAGCGTCATCCCGCTCGTCATCGACACCGGCAAGGTGCTCGCGCTCGACCTCGACACGCGCGAAAAGTCCATCCAGGACGCCCTCACCGAGGTACGTCTCATAATTCCATACAGCCATTACGTGTGCCCTGCCCCAGTGAAGTATGGTTGCTGACGCGACGACGCTTTCTGTTAGCTCGCCCCCGTCGAGGGCCTCGCGTCGTACCACTCCCCGCGGTTCTGGCCGAAAGACTCGGCGAGCATCATCGGCACGATCCACATCCAACTCGCGCCCTCCGCGTCTTCCCTCGACCCGGGCGGGCCGCACTCGATCGCGCGCCCGTCATTCGCGAAGGTAGACCGCGTCGTCAAGCGGGTAGACAAGCTACTCCGGAGTCGCATCTCAGGGCTCGAGGAACTCACCATCCAGGTCGAGGAGGCCTCCTAGCCACGCTCGCCGGAATAATATCAATGTATATACCCTGCGCAACGTGGGCTGTGCACGATAGTGGTGCAGCCTAGCATACCGAGGTTTCAGAGACATGTACTTTATTACACGGGGGAAAACATTCGCAATCGACATTCCGACAATACCGCACCGCACGCGCATGCACCCACCACCTCGCCCACACCGCGCGCTCAGGTTCTATCTACGAGTTCCAGGCGCCACGCGAAGATGCCACACATTAGGTCCAAACCGTACTATTGTGTTGTATGGTGTGTGTAGAAAGAGAGAGTAAGTCCCTTTGACCCTTGCGCCCGCCACCCGCCGACGACTCCCCGCCACAGACTCCGCGCGACGAGATCGGGAGGGGGTGAGCCAAAGCCAAGGATCCGCCCAGGAGCATACTAAAACAGAGCAAAAATACAAGCACCCGGGGTAAAGATCGTCCGTATGAACTGAAATGTACACGTTACTGCTCGTTGAGGTTGTTGAGCAGGGTCGTCAAACACCTCTTCGTCACCAAGTCACCCTGTGCAGCGGACTGCATTGAGTATGGCATTTTATATACTAGACGAACACGCGCACCTTGAGCAAGGCATTGAAAGTGTTGTCGCGCAGTGGCTCCGGTAAACAAGCCCTCAACGCTTCACGCGCCCTGGAGTGGCATGAGTATCGGTTTACACAATTATCAAACTCGCTGCGAGACAAACTCACCTCAAGTTGTCGCTCAAACGAAGGTAGCATCGAACGACATGCTTGAGCAGACGCACGGCCTGGGTCTCCACGAGCTGGTTCACCATGTTGCTCAAGACGGTCCCAACGGCGTAGAAGCGCTCGTAGGTGTGGCAAATGTACGTCAGGCCTGTCTCGTCGAGGAGGATTTTCTGGACGATGAAGATAGCGACGGTTTTGGAAAGTTCGGTACCGGTTTCCATGATGCGCAAGCAGAGAGGGATGATTTCGGTAGAGAGCAGGAAGTGGATGACGGTGGTATTGTCATTTTGCTGCAGCCGTAATTGAGCACAAGAGCCGCCAAGGGTATAGGATGAAGACGTACCTTGACCAACGCTCCGATAACACCGAGCGAGGTAAGGCGGAGGTATTCGAAAGGCCGGGTTTTGGAGGTAGTGTTCAAGAAGGGGTATAAGAAGAGAGGGATATGAGCTGCGGCAAAGAGCGTGAGAGGCGTTCGAGGAAGGGTAGCATACGTCATACATACCGTTGAGGAACAACTGACGAGTCTCGGGATGAGAGGCTACACATTGCAAGAGAGCGAGAGCATTGCAGACGCGATTTGATACATGGGCGGTGAGATTAGGAGGGGATAATAGGGGATAAACAGAGACGATTTCCTGAAGGAGCGCGGGCATGATACCTGACCGGATCTCAGAAAAGTCAATGAAACGAAGTAATGGGTAGATACGTACCGAAAGAGTGCCAGAGAACAAGAGCGAGGTCATCGTATTGCTCCCTCTTCTTGCTGAGCTCGAGGAGAGCGCTCTCGCGCGTATCGGGGTTGAGCAGCTCGATAACGAGAGCATAGATCTTGCTCTCCTCGTTCACGCTCAGCGACGCATTATGAGCATTCCCGGGGAGAAACACGCCCTGGTGCGGGGTGGGATGGGCGAGGGGTGGGAGGCCGGCGGTTGCGGGGGAGTCTGAGAAGGCCTGGACGCCGCGCTGGTAGGGGTTGTACTGGAGGTTGTGCTGCATGTATGACACGGGCTTTGGAGAGATGAGCCCCGCCATGGGCAATGGGGGCGGCACAGACGGCGCGAGGTCGGCGACGAGACGGCCGTGCACAACGACGAGCGAGGGAGGGGACGGCGCGAGGGCGAAGGCGAGAGGAAGCTTGAAACAGGAGAGTGCGTGGTCGGGGTCAGAGTCGGTAGGCGCCCATCCGCTCCCTCTGGTGCCTTGCTTAGCTCATCCGGCGGCATCAGTACTACACTCACTAGTACACACAGAGTAGCATTGGCCCAGTCGTACTCTCTGAACCAAAGACCAAAGGGTCACACTAGTTCATTCGTTCTGAAAGGCCAGTAAAATTCTAGTGACGCATCTAGGATAGCAAGGAACGATAATGTCCGTAAACCATGTCGCAATGTCCAAGTCGTATACCACCGCCATCTATCTACTCTCCCCTTCTATCATCTATCCATCATAACCAGCATATAAACTTCCTTCGATGCTCAAACCCTCAGGTCTCAAACCTCTAACAGGCAGGAACAGTGAGCGGAATCTTGACCGTCCTCTGCAGAACAGAAGAACACTGTCAGCATCGGTCTCGCCACCATCACGCTTCCCAGTCTACTTACCGCAAGTCCCTGGAAATTGAATGCAAACCATTCCAGTCAGTTCGATGGCTTCTCCCATCGCACTCGCGCGATGATGCACCACTCACCGAGAGGCTCGTCTCTTTGTATTTCACGCTCATATCCGCCGCCGTCAGCCGCATGGCCTCGATGGCTTCGTCCAGCGTCACGCTGTACACGTTCTCACTCGCCATCGCCAATTGTGCGGCCGTCACGGCCTTCACAGCTGCAGCAAAAAAAAATTCCATCAGCACCCACGCCAACCTCGCCGTCGAGCACGAGCGTGTCGCCGTCTACGCACCTCCAAGGCTATTTCGCTCCTACAGAACGAACGAGACCCGATCATACCCGGTCAGCTTTCTTCACCACAACAGGCCCATGCAGCATGAGATTGGTGGGATGTACGCACTATGCACGGAACCTGTACCAAGCCGTCTATGGGATCGCACGTCAAGCCCAGATTGTGCTCTGCACATCCGCAACCGGACCGGGAACGCAGAGTGCCAGTCAGCATCATTGTACCATCGCTATGACAAGGGGAGAGCTCCCTGACCTATGCCTATCTCGGCTGCTTGCAAAACCGTTTCCGGCGATGCTACGGCCCAGCGTGAGATGAGGTCCCGACCATCGTCCCTGATGTCACGAAGCCATGGACGTACCGCCCATACATGCGGCGAATCCTGCGCTCGCCATCGAACATGCAACTGGTGAAACGCAGGGTCAGTGAGATCCAATGAAACACGCGGAAGAGGTGCAACGCACCTCCGACCTCGGCCTGGCAGCCACCCTCCGCAGCTGAGATGGTGCTTCCCCGCTTAAACAGCATGCCGACGGCCTGCCGGTGGTCAGTTAAGGCGCACTGACAAGTTGGCAAGCGTCAGGGGAACGTACAGCGGCGGTGAGGAGGAACGTCACTACAGACTTCTCGGGGTCATCGCTGACGAACTGCTCCATGCGGTCAAACTCGTGCGCTACGCCCGTATGGAAACCGATAGACGCACCTCGACGATGTACTTGAGCACCGCGGGGATCACACCAGCGGCACCATTCGTTGGGGACGTAACAATCCGTCCACCACTCGCGTTCACCTCGTTGACAGCTATGGCGTAACATGACAAAAAGTCCATCGCGGGGATCATCGTCTTGCGCTGTTGCACCGCACAGTCGGTGTATGAAACTATTTGGATTTTGCGTGAAGTCTTACCGGTGGCATTGGCGTGACTGGGTGCTCAAGAGTACCGATTACACGTGTCGGCCGAGATGCAGAGATCCTGCGACCTGTGCCGTGTCCACTCTCGGGTTCGCTACCCCACAAGGGCATCGACGCGTCGCTGCCTGCGCTTAATCCATGGGGAGCGTCTATCCGCCCTACGGGTTCAGCATGGCCGGCGCCAAGTTGCGGAAGGTGAGGCGACACGAGCCCAGGGTAGAACCTACACAGTCACAGCACCGCAGTGTCACTCTTTCCCGTACCCGCACATGCAAAATTAAGCAATAACGAGTACGCACCCACGCATCAGGCGGCGATAGAGCATCGGCGCGCGTCGGCGCAGCCCGAGCCTCCCTGGCAGCTTCTCTTCCGCCGTGGACACGCCCGTTCGTATGCAATCGTCCATAACGCTCCATATGCGCATCAGCTGCCATCGCGGAATTCCGTGTCAGCATTCCGTACACGCAAGTGTCAAGCGAGGCCAGGCCAGAGTTGACCGGGCACGGAGGCACGGAGCACGCCCACGCAAGGAGCAGAGCGGGGAAGCGTCGAAGCGATCGGAGGTAGGCACAAGGAAAAATGGGGGTACCTTCTCATGTATGTCTTCATGGGAGTACCCGAAATGCAGCTCGTTGTCGTACACGATCTGGGCAATCGTCATCTAGACCACCGGAAATGCAGAGAGAAGGATAGGTCAGCAAGACACGCCTCTGTATCCATGACGATCGAAGGCCTCCCGGCGCCGCCAAAATAGCGGTGACGGCGGCGGCGGACGCGGTGCGCCGACCGATGTACGTACATTATGCTTCTTTGTCAGGGCAAGAAGGCTATCCCCCGACTGACGGTCAGTGCACGATTTTCCGCGGTAAGTTCCTGCAGGTGCAAACAGTGCTCGGGTGACGTACAACGAACGGATATGGCGGCTGTATTGGGTCTGGAGCCTCAGACGGCGCGCCGGGGGCGGGTTCGGAGCTATGCGTCTGATGCAGTCGAGCGCCATGAACGACACTCTTATCCACGCCCTTGTAGAACAAGTTCTCGTCCACTGGATTTGGGCGTCAGTTATTAATCCAAATGCAAATGGTAGAAGTGTAGCTGCTCACCTTTCGTTTTCTCGTTCACAACGAAGCCACCCCCGACGCTTAATTGGTCAAATGAGACAAATCATTGAATCAGTCATTTACGCTTTCTCCACTCTGCCTCCGCGCTCGCGGAAGTCCGTGCGCATAGAATGGGTGTGCGAGAGAGCCCATACCTGAAGTATTCATTAGTCGCAAGCAATTCACCGTCCTCGTCAAAGACCGAGAAGCGCATGCCGTTGGGATGCGTCTTCAGAACCTGATCCCAGCGCCACACCATGTCGCGATCCATGTCATACGTGATACGATGACGCCCGCCGAGGGTCAGCGACTTGTTTTCGAGGATGGCGGCATACCGTGACGGGATGGTGCCGGTATCGATCGTCTCAGGGTCCGAGCCTGATTGAGGTGTCAGCTTCACCCAGCGTCGGGCACGGAGGCAATAGGAGTGTCACCTTCCAGTCCCAGCAGGATGGCTTGTGGCGTGTGGTGACTACGCCGTGAAGAAACCATCAGATGAAGCGTTCCGTATGAGCGCGGGAGGACCGTACCCTTTTCCTGTAGACAAAAGCTTCCATTCAGTATCGAGTGACACCGGCGTCGGCCACAGAACATGTTTAGAGATGCCGCACCTGTAGCAGCGAGGGAACCGTAGCTTTGCAACCTTCAGCTTCACCCACGCAAACTAGGAATCAAGGGAGATAGCGCACAGAGTAATTTTGACGGTCTTGACCTAGAAGGAACGCGTCAATTTGGTATCATTGCCACCGACGCAAGCGCGAAATTACCTTCTCGAGCAGGCCCAGGGCCTCCAGGTCACCTATGAAGATCTTGCCTGCCCGCATAGGGCCGACCGTATGAGACGAACTAGGCCCGACTGGTGCATCCCAACGGCTCAACGTCCAATCCGCAGCGGCGCAATACTCAGCAACAACGTTTACGCACCGCCGATGCTAAACAAGTCGAACGTCGAGATGACCGCATGTTCGTGCTCGTGTTCATGTGAGCCGACCGTGGTCAGTGCTTCTGCGGGGATCGCGTCCTTATCCTCTTCCTCGGGACGTTTGGCTGCCTCGTCCGACTCGTCTGCTCGCCTCTTCAATGTCGAAGCATAGCAGCGTGTTCCGGAAGTTGTTCCGCCGGGCGAGACACGTGTGCGTGAGGCAGCGGGAACACGGAAAGCAAGAGGTCGAAGAGGCAAGTGCGACGCCACAACGCGTCGCGCGTGTGGGAGACGAAGGCGCGTCGCAGCCAACATAGTGGGTCAATCGAGTACAACGAATGCGACCGCTCTCTTCAAGGGCTCGTCGTCGTCCAAACGTCCGTGCGCGCTGTCCACTGATCCTGCGAGGCGATGAGAGAGATGCAAGGGCGCTGTTTCCTCTAATTCTGTTCCCTGGACCGGAGCTTGTCACCCTGAAACAAATCTGCTGACCCTAACCCTAAACTGGGTTTTTGCCTCAGGTGACCGCGATCGAGTGTTTTTGCGGAGGCGCGTCTCCGTCGACGCGTCCTCCTCCTCCGCCTCAGATACACCCTAGATTTTCTATTCTGCTGTTGTTGCCTCTGTTGCGTTGGTCTCTCGGGGTTCTATCTTTTCTGGGTCTTGACATAGCGCTGTATCAACATAGAGGTTCTCCAACACTCGCTGTAAAACCACTGTTCTGGGAAATAGACATCGCCCTACAACCACCATCTATCCACATTTTCTTGATCTGCGGCGGCATACCGATAGATGAGTCTACCAAACGATTACGGAGTCCCGACGATCCCACCTATCCCCGCCACGGCCGCACCTCTGCACATCCGTACGGACCCCCATTCTGGACGAAAATACCACGCCTCCGCACCGCTCCCCAAAGGCACCGATCTGCTCGGACCATGCACCCCTTACTCGTACACGATCTGGAAGCGTTTCCGCAACGAGGTCTGTGCCGAATGTTGGCGCTATGACGGAGGCCGCCGAGGGTTCCTCACCCGTCGCGATGACGAAGGTCTCGAGCTCGGACTTCCTGCAGGAGACACCCGCGTCCAAGATCATAGATCTAGCATCAGCGCGGGCCTGTGGTTTTGCGACGCCAAGTGTCAGAACAAGTGGATGACCAGAGAAGGCGTCGAGGCGGTAGATCTTCTCAGGCAGCTAGAATCAGCACGGCAGAAGAAGCCCAAACCCAAACCCAAATCGGACGCCGGAGGGCAGGAGGCAGCTATCGAGATAACGCGGGAGGTGGTCGAGAGGGCCTGGGAGACAGTAAGAGCGAAGGAGAGGTCGCCGAAAGAGATGCGCAGGTGGAAGGATTTACAGCTCGAGGACTACGAGGCGGACATGGCCAGATACGTTCTCCTCGCGCTCCATAGGTACCACCGCGAGCAATGCAGTCGTCACCGGGATTCCCCGCAGCCATGCGAGGACAGTACGAAGTCACCCAAGGGTCCAGCTGAGGAGAGGGACCCAACGACTGCTTACGACACGACAGGCGATCACGAGAGGAGCGAATGGCAGACGTTCGCGTCCCTCCAATCGAATGAGATGCAGCTGCTGAAAGTCTGCCCTGAGATCCTAGAGCACCAAACCCGGATCTATCAGCTTCTGAAGGCCCGCTTCGGTTCTCGTATCACGGCAGGTAGCACCACCCCGTCTTCGCGAAGCAGCTCTGTCTCCGCACCAACCCCCAACGGCGCGCAGCCGCCCACCGATAGCGTTCAAGTTCGCGCGCGCGAGGACGCCCGGGCGGGGGGCCGAGACGGTGCAGATTCCGCGCCAGACGCGGACGCGAGCGGTTGCGACGAGCCAGCCTTGGCAAATCTTGTCACGATTGACAATGTGCGGACCATCTTGGGCGTCGACCCGGGGAATTCGTTCGGGGTCTGGGAGATGCCGGTCATGGACGAGAGCGAGTGTTTGGGTTTCGCGGTGTACCCCCGCGCCTCGTTCTTCAACCATCGTGAGTGGGCAGTGTCCAGACCACATCATCCATCTTCTTACTGATGTCACCTTTGCCCGATAGATTGCGCGCCCAACGTGCAGAAGGAGCGGGAAGGACGGACACTGCGCTTCCTGACGACGTGTGGGGTAGAAGCTGAGGAGGAACTCTGCATCAGCTATGGGCACGTCGAGAACATGGATTTGCAAACGCGTCGACAGGAGCTGCTGGAGGGCTGGTACTTTGAGTGCAGGTGTAGCAGATGCACGGCGGAGGCGGCTAGAGGCTCACGGACTTGACTCACCGGATGCATGGAGGTACATACGTAGATGTACATAGAGTCATAGACTTTTATAGATACGGCGCGTGCCGCAACGCGATCTGAGACGGCGGAAGGAATTGCAAAACGCGCAGCAAGTCAGATGGGGGTTGAGATACGAATGCCAAGAAGCGAGGCGACACGCTCTTGGAACACGCTGCAGCCCAGAAGTTGAGCGTAGCGAAACAAGACGACCGCTTATCCAGGGGTCGTGGACGACATTGGACTTCAGGAGGGCCCCCTCCGGATGTATACATCAGATTGGGGGGAGGGGTCTGATTGAGGAGAAAGTACCGGAGTGGCCGGAGGCGGTGTGAGGGAAACGATGTTACGAGGACCACTATCATCGCGTTTAGCGGCCCATGATCATGACAATACTGGCAGGGCGGTGGAAAGGCGCACAAACGCAACGAGAGAGACAAATAGTGGCAGGTAGTGAATGCATTGATCGGGGACCACACGCGACAGATTACACGCAACGCTTCTTCTCCGTCGAAGCCGTTCTGGGCGCGGATAGGACGGAACTCAGAGCGTAGTAGGTCGCGTCGCGCGACGCGTTGGAATTCGAGATGAGAGGGGAGAAATATGTTTCCAAGTTGCGCCAGAAAGGGGCAAGTGCATTCGACTGCCAGGGACGCCCTATGATGGTTCCCATAGGATGCCTCACCCGAGTCACCCAAGCCGACGAGTGACGAGGGTGTGGTCACTTGAGCTCACCGTCTGACTGAGGTGGTCGTGCATTGCGCGCTCACGATGGGGGTGGCAATGACAAAGAGGACGGTAAAGAGGATTGTGGGGAAGTGAGGGACAAAGCAGATGAGATGGATGGTTGGCCGAATGGAATGGGGCGTTCTGACTGGCTGCTCACGCCGAAACACGGGCGCTTGTCTCGAGCAGCAATCAGGCTGAGTGGACGGACTCGAGGAGAACGTCGTCCTCGGCTATTCCTCCTCCATCACTCCCCCTCTCTCCCTCCTCCCTCATCCCTCTTTCTCTTCGGTGGCTGGCTACACGGTCTTTTCTCTCCCCATCTCATCCGTTCGCTGCCATCCGCCGCGCAACGCCTCCAGATAGCAACAATAAACATCTCGCGAACCTTACTCTCCGTACCCGTTTCCGAACTACCGCAATTTCTCAAATACGGACCATACCCTCCCCCCTCCGCTTTTCACTCTCCTCTCGGTCTTCGTGACCTATGGCCACGTCTCATCCACCGAAAATCATGACCACTCCCGTCCCCAACGGCACGCCAATGCGAGACCGCACGTACCGTAACGACTACCCGGCTTCTGCCACATCGTCCCCCGCGACGATGCGCTCGGTTGCTTCCTTCTCGACCCCTCAATCTCAGTCCTCGCAACCAAACCCAACCTCGTCCTCGTCGTCCAACCCGGCGGTCCCGACCAACCAGTTGCTCTCCGCCGAGGGCCTCCTCGCCGCGAATGCCACCTCCCCGAACCCTCCTCTGGCGGCGCTCGACGCTGCCGTAGGAGAGCGTAACTCGCTCTCCTCGCAGAATACCCAGCTCTGGAAGCTCATTGAGAAACAGCGGTCTGGTTACAACCACATCATGAAGGAGCTCGAGCGCATGCGTGGTGAGCGTGACCTTTACCGTGGCCGCCTTCAGCAACTCGGCGAGAACACCGACGCGCTCCTGCGCGCCCATCGCGCCAAGGAGAAGAGCGAGAGCAAGGATGGCACGCTCCGTTCGGCGTCCTCGCATTCCCAACTTAAGTCGGGCGAAAGTGGAGGTGCGTCATCGAAAGGGAATATGCTTGATCCACGGGCGCATTTGTCGAGGACGAGTTCAGACGATTCCCGTCAGTTCACTTCTCTTTCAATCTTTTTTGTTGGTCTCTACTTCCTCACACGATCGCCATCGCAGCTTCTCGTCTCCACCAGTTGTCAAGCTCCCGCTCGTTCGACCCCTCACAGTCAACCTCCATGCCCCGCACCCCTGAACGCAAGGGCTCGCAGGGACCGATGCAATTCCCTCGTGCGGAATCGCCCGCTTTGTTGAACTCGACTAGCAACAACTATCTCTCAGCATCCCAACCGTCTTCTTCCAGTCAGTCAATTGCGTCCAGCGTTGCAACTGCCCCGTCACCGCTCTCTGGTAACGACCGGGCCGCCGATACCACAACGCGTACCTCGCCTCCATTGACACACAGCCCAACGGAGGATAACTTCCAGCAGCCACAAGTGGTGCCCGCGAGATCCGACTCTTTATCTGTTTCCTCGACCCCAGCGCCCTCCCCGTCCACGAGTACACGTCCTACCAAGGCAGGTTCTCCCCGTGAACCTACTGACCCTGTCACTGGGACATGGAAACCTGATGGAGCTCCCCGTTCGGCACCTCAAGCACCTCAATCTCAAGAGCAGGTTCAAAGTTCTGTTGTGCTGACCCCGGCGAGCCCGGATCGTATGATGAACCCGCCAATCAACGGACGAGGAGGTGTGCCTCCTGCGTCCGATGGTCAGCGTGCGATGAACCCATCGGCACAATCGACCTCGCATCCTCGTCCACCCCCGATTAACCCACCTCCCGCACAGCCAGTAGCGATCACCTTAAACGGCGAGGCTAATCTGTCGGTGCGGCCCCACGCGACGTCTCGAGATTCGCAGATCTCGCTCCCCGAAGAGGCGAAACGTTACTACGCCACCATGGCGTCTCCAGCGGTTAGTCCTGGAATGAAGTTCAACTTCCCTTCCGCCCCGAGCTCTCCCCTTAAACAGGAGGCGTACGCTGAGCAAGGTTCGTCGTCGCAGCCCGACGAGACTAGTGGGGTCTCAGGCACGAATGGTGCGTACTCTGCTGGGGTTGGGCTGGGTTACCCGAGCGAGACTGCGGGCCATGCTCAAGCACAAGCTGGAGGTGGTGGACGCGGGCGGACGAACGGACGGGTGCCAGACTCGCACCGGGCAGGATCTGTCACGACCGAGGAAGGCGCCGAGTTCCTCGATTTGGACGACGAGGACAGCGCCTACGACTCGGGCGCTAACGGGGCCAGCAGCGGGAGCGCAAACGTTCCCTCCTTTGACGATAGCACTCTCGTCCAAAACGGCGACGCCCGCAGGCGAGACAGGGACACCGTCCGCAAGCCCCCCGCAGTCGACGACTTCCCGCTTCCCCCGTCTTCGACGGGCGTGTCGGCGCAGTACGCCTCTCGCCAGGGCAACTCCACGGACACTGGGGCCAGTCGTCCTTCCTTATCCACCTCGGACTCCCACGGCAATCTGGCGCCCTCGCTCGCGTCTGCGTCCTCGCTGACTCTCGCCCAAGAGCAGCCCCCCGCGTCGCCGTTCCCTCTACCTCTACCTCAAGGGCTGCCCCGTATGGAATTCCGTGCGTTGCCACTCCTCGCGGAGGACCTGCCGTACACCGACATCGTCGTGTCGAGCTCGACCATTCGTCCCAACGACCGTGGAAAGGACGTACTCTCGTTCATCATATCCGTCGAGCCGGGGCGCGGCAAGGAGAGCTGGAGGGTCGAGAAACTGTACAGTGATGTCCTCGGACTGGATGCGCGCGTGCGCGCCACGGTCGGGAGGAGCGCAGCAAAGAAGCTTGCGAGCCTGCCCGAGGGGCGGCTATGGCGCGATCATGCGCCCGCCAAGGTCGACCAGCGGAAGGTGCGTCGGTATCTGTACACTGCTCTTGTTCCCTTCTCTCTCTTCCTCTTCCCCTCCCTTCTCTGTGCCTTGCGCTTCGTCTTATCGTGGTCTCTGTTGACTGCCGAGGTCCCCTGCCGCGCCCCTCCCCGTCAACTCAGCTCGGGAGCATTTGGCCACGTTGGTGGTCCAGAGAGAAATTCTAGGTTCCGCCGGCGGTGGTGATGCCTCCCACCTCCTCGGAATAACCACGCTTCTCCAGTCTTCTCCTCGCTTTTCCATTCGTCCCATCCGCCCATCACACCGTTTCACCCCGTCTTCCCCGTGCTCGAGAAGGTCCGACCTAATGCTGACAACTTCTCTTGTTATCATGTAGGCTGCGCTGGAACAGTACTTGAGGTCCCTAATTTCGCTGCCTGTGAAGAACAAGGACGAGGTGATCGCATTCTTCACCTCAGACATCGTGCGAGACGCAGCCAAGCCGGTCTCGCAGGCTGGGTACAAGGAGGGCTATCTAACCAAGCGAGGCAAGAATTTCGGCGGTTGGAAGACACGGTATTTCGTGCTGCAAGGGCCCTCCCTGGAGTACTATGAAAGTGTGAGTACCGTTCCAATGCCACCTTCCGTCCGTCTATTCTAGGCCAGCGTCGCGCTCGGCATCCCAGTAGCACGGGATAACTCTCATTGTCTCTTGCGCTTCGCGTTCCCGTGCTGACCTGTTCTCCCGCCCGTGCGTGACACAGAGAGGAGGTACCCATCTAGGCTCGATCACGATCACCGGTGCCCAAATTGGACGGCAACAGCGGACGCCAGAGAAGCGCGAAGGCGACGAGGACAACGAGTACCGCCACGCGTTCCTCATCATCGAGGCCAAACGGGGTCCGAACGGCTCAACCGCGCGTCATGTCCTGTGTGCGGAGAGTGACGAGGAGCGGGATGCATGGGTCGAGGAGCTTGTGCGATATGTGACTGGCACATACAACGATGAGCAGACACCCGCACCCAACGTGGGTGGCCCGAGCCCGGTTCAGATGTCCAGTGCAGCGCAGTCGGCACAACCACGCTCCAGCACGAGCTCCAACCCACCGACTGATCTGCAGACAACGCCCGTGCGGCGAAGCACGAAGGAGATCGTCATTGCCAAAGGCCCTGCTATGCCCATCTCGCAGCTCGCGCCTGATAGCACCAACGCGAAGCTCTTCAGCGCCACTTCCTATCCAGAAATGGCCTCGAGCAGTCCCGCAAAGTCCATCGCGCCCTCCGTCGCGGAGCGTCTCGAAGCCGACATGCCCTTGTCGAGCTCGCTGCCCGTCTCGTCTCCCCTCGTCGAGGAGCCCGAGACGTCGCTCGCACTCGGCGTGCGCTCCAACTCGGAGCTGGGCCACTACCCCGAGCTCGTCGACCAGCGCGCGGCGGCCTCGCGCTCTCCGGAGCAGATCAAGCGGAACAAGATGAAGCGCATGTCCGTCAAGCCGCCTTCGATCCCTGAGCGGTCCTCCTCGCCTGAGAAGGACGCAGGGCCCAACACGCCCCGGGTGGACGCCCATGGGAAGGTGAAGATCTCGGGGCCCATGAACGGGACGCCTATTCCTGCCGGCTACAAGTTCGGCGGGAAGGACGCGCCTCCGCCTGAACAGCCGCCCCCTATGCCCACCACCGATCGCCGGGAAAAGACCAAGTCGCGCACGTTCAAGAACTGGGGCTTTGGCAGGACACATGGTACGCGGTTGCGCTTGATGAACCCTGAGCTCACGATAGCTGACCATGTTGTGCTAGACAAACCCCCAGCGGTTGCGGTGCCGACTTATATTCCAAGGGCTGTCTTTGGTGTCAGCCTTGAGGACTCCCTCGATGTTGCGCAGATCGCGAGCCTGCCCGCAATTGTCTTCAGGTGCATACAGTATCTGGAGGCAAAGAAGGCGGAACAGGAAGAGGGTATCTACCGGCTGAGCGGTAGCTCGGCTGTGATCAAGAGCCTGAAGGACCGATTCAATGCTGGTGAGTGCCATGAGGCGAGCGCGCCATCGACACATCACTGACGACACCTGAAGAGGGCGATGTGGACCTGCTAGCCTCGGACGAGTACTGGGATCCTCATGCCATTGCGGGTTTGCTGAAGACTTTCCTCCGGGAACTGCCAGCGAGTATCCTTACCCGCGATCTGCACTTGCGCTTCCTATCTGTAATCGGTATGTCATATGTCATATTGCACATAGCTATCGGAGTGGAGTCAGCTCATCGTCCTTGCCCGTTTCCAGACTTCGTCGATCCCCAAGAACGGGTCAGGGAGCTCTCGCACCTCATTTCTTCCCTGCCCGTGGCCAACTACAGCCTCCTCCGCGCGCTCACCGCGCACCTGATCCTGATCGTGCAGAACGCGAACATCAACAAGATGACGATGCGCAACGTTGGGATCGTCTTCAGCCCCACGCTCGGCATACCCGCGGGCGTGTTCAGCCTCATGCTCGGCGAGTTCAACCGTGTGTTCAACGTTGACGGCACGCTCGAGGAGCGCGCGCAGCCCAGTGACGGCGAAGAAGAGACGCAAGCTCAGAACGCGGCCCGCCGCAATAGTCAGCACTATTCCGAAGCGGCCGCCGACCAGATGCTTGGACTCACTGGCAGGACATTGCCTGGTACGTTTAGTCCCCGCTACCATCTGCCTCGTGATTATCATGCTAAGTTCATTCACACTTTCGTACTCTTTTATCTCACGCAGTCCAACAAGAGGAGGGGCAATCGGATGATGGCGATGACGCTGTCGAAGAGAGCGGAACGGAAGCGACGACGGAGAACGACTCGGAATCCGTCCTTGAATCCTCCGTAGCCTCCAGTTCCGCACACGCGAACGTCTACGTCGAGCACGCAGAGGGCTCGCCCGAATACACGCAGAACGGGCACTCTACTGCTGCACAGCGCTCCCGCGCGTCCCAGCTCGCGGCCACTCGTGGACTTAGCGTCGCGACGGACAAGGCTAGCCGGCGGCACAGCAGGATGATTGGTCTTCCGCACTCACCTCGGCCACCTCCTCAAGGTCCACCTCCTGCCCATACGATCCCGTCCCAGGATGATGCACCACCGCGCAGCTACTCGTCGAGCCCTCACACGGGCAACAGCTTGGGCGTCCCTGTGCCCGCGTCGCCAGCGGCTCCAGTTTCTCCGCAGCGACCGACATAGTCCCGCGCCTGGATGCTCTCACCGGCCTCGTTTTGACACGACGAGGCACGAGAGCGCAGAGCACGATATGACGATCGCCCGTATGACACGTATCGATCGCGACGCATGCAGTACGGCAACTATGGCAACTATATGAGCTTGGTTTGGTTCGGTAGGAAGGGACGGCCTGGGCCTCGCAAAGGCGAAGTCGAGCAGCGCCGTGTTCGGTGTCGACGATGTGCTCCCGGTCATTCCTTCGTTCCTTTTTTTCACCCTTTCATTTACGTCTATGGATTCTCTAGTATACAGCTGCATGTCACAATGATACCCGCCGGCGATGTATATCCCCCAATCTGCTGAGATGTAAATTATCTTACTCTCTCTCCCTCTCGTCCGTCGACGTCTGAGTGCAAGAACGTTGTGGGTGTGTGTGCACTGTGCATCGCATAAACCGTGCCCGCGAAGGAAATGTCGGCTACCAGGAACGGGGTGTGGCTTATCATAAATGATATGGCAGACGTTAGCGCCCATAAACATGCATGTGCCCTGACGCGACTTGTCCTCTTTTGGCGATCGCCCAAGCTAACGCCAGCAACGCCGCGCAGGCCATTGCGCTCTCCCTCTCCCATTTCTCCGCTACGCCGCTGTTTTGCTAGCTAGACGCGATGGGCTACAGACAGGCCGCCGTCCTCACTTCCGTCTCCTTTTTCCTTGGTACGTCTTCTACGCGCAAGGAGCCCTCCCCGCCTGCTCACACGTACCACATCTGTCCCGCGAACGGTTCTCAGGGGTGCTTTTCATCTGTTTGAACGTCGACTACCGGATCCTTTTCACGCCGCTAGAGGACAGCGTCGTGCGCGATGGCATTGAGTTCTACACGACGTTCTACAACTCTCCGCCCGCTATCAAGGTGCGTATACGCCCCCGCCCGTCACGCTCTCTCCGCGTATTGACCGACTTCGCTCCATTTTACGTTTCGCTGCGCCCGCACGCGCAAACCCATCGAATGTATAGGCGTTGTTGCATTCCGTGATGGGTGTGGGACTCGTCGGCCTTTTGGGCAAGCTGCACAAGTGGGACGACAGCGCGATGTTCTTCGACGGCTCTTCTCTAGGTACGCGCACCCTCCTTCCCCTCTTCCCCGTCGGCCGCAGGCCGTGTCGGCCGCGCATTCAGTCGTAACTGGGGTTGCTCACACGTCTCGCGTTCCAGCCGCGTACATATTCAGTCTGGCCGTCTACCTTACTGTTGGCATTCCTGCCTGCCGGACCGTCGCAGACCCGGTGCCCAACGTCGATACTCACGACGACCAAGTCGAGGCCCTCCGTATCCTTTCCGCCGGGAACACTATCATCATCGTCCTCCTGGGTGCCATCTTGACTCTGCAGGCACGTGCTCTTACCGTCATGACGAACTTTGTTCCGCAGCGCTGACCGACGGCTGGAATCCGTGCTTGCCGTGGCCGCAACTTTTTGACAGGCGGGGGAACAATGGGCGAGACGTCTCGAGTCGAACATTCTCCAGCAGGCCGCGACGAGCGAGCAGACACAAAAGTCTGCGACAACCGTGGATGCGGACGCGGAGAGCAAGAAGGATAAGTGATGTACACGTCAGGAATTCACGAGTTGCCATGTCGTTACCAACCCACGCTGCTTTATTATGAGAGAGGAAGCTTCTTGAAGCCTGCAATCCCTGGGCTACCATTCGCAACGTCTTCTGCACCAGACACCGAAGCGTCGCGGTGAGGTACCCGGTACGATTGAAGTCCTTGTAGGAATGATGAGAGATGTCGGTAACGCGCATTCAAAGGGCCGCCGTTCGCGTCAGTGTCTGATGAACCCATCCGCGCACTCCCTAGAATAGGCAAGTTGTCGGGATGTTTCCCACCGCTGCGAAGACGACAGACAAGCGACAGGGGGAGAAGATGGGTGCGGGGGAAGCCGTGAGGGAGGGCCCTAGAGCGCCGTAGAAGACAGATGCATATGGTGCGGATGCACCCTGGGCCCGCGTTGGCGCACTATATACCTACCGTGCGTGCGGGCGGACCCATCTGCTTCGCCGTCGATGGGAGAATCGTGGTCGCGCAGGGCTTTTGATATGGCTGCTGATGCCGGCCATGTCGATGCTTCGACGGAGGCGCTGGGCGTTGTGGCGTTGTCCAGTGCCGTCGTGGCAGTCTGAGCGGGCCGCCATGAGAGTAACAGAAACGTCCAAGGATCGCTGCAGCCCTTCGACCGGTCCTTCTCACCGGTCTGGACCGTCCATGCCCTGGTGGGTGTGAGATCGCGGCTGCGGCCAACGTCTACGCCTATCTCCGGCGGGACAGGCGTAGTCAATCCTCCCTTGCACTTTTCCGGCACATCGCAGAAATATCGTGTCACGGCGCGCGGACTCACGCTGCCACCCAGCAGTCGAGATGACCGAGTTGACGCTCGGACGGTCATGATCCATGTGCGTTGATGGTTGTTCAACTTCCTCGTTAATCTCCACGAAGCCCGCTGGAGGGCGTTAACAATTTGTTGAGCAAGTACGTCCTCTGCGACCCATGCGTGCGCGACAGAACGGCGTTCGATAATCACCCACGAGCGCCCTCAACCTGTTGGTTTGCACTTCCCTTCGATGCAACGCTTATAGAGACAGAGTGCCGGCAGCTCTATCTGGCGAAGTGAAATACTGACGACAGAACTCAGAGTGCGAGACGATAATAACTCAACAAGCTTACCTTGAATGGCACGACAGCTCCTCCGGGCGACTACTTCTCGAAGTGTTGCTCCTCCCGCGCGCATCAATCGCATCGGGAGGAGATGGGCCATTGTCCGCGAAGCGGCATCGCCAAAAGGACTGCCCTCGAATTCGAGGCTGGCTGAGGCTCGCGGCTCGCCAATGTTGCCTGTGCGATGGACGATTCTGGTCAGCTCAGACTCCAGAGGGCTCAGAAGATGGAGGAGCGTAGAGACTCCGCTCGCCAATCACTCTTTCCCTATGCGACCTTTGCGAGGGTGGGCCGGGGTGGGCATGCTTACTTACGCGCCCTTATGCTCCCATCGGCGGATGTAGAGGATGACGCGGTCGTGATGGGATTGACGTTGCGCTGCGAAACCTGCGCTTGCCGAGCGAACGAGCGATTCACCGTGATCGCGTCTCTTCTCCCGGGTCGAGAGGGGGAAAGTGGGGATGGGGAAGGGGAATTGGTGAGCAAATGAGCGAGGTGCCCGGCGAACGGCAAGGCCTTCCCGCGAAGGTGTGCGCCCTCTCTCACTTGCCGACGGTAAGACTGAATCGAGCACATGCACTCATCTTTCTCTCCCACTCCCCTGTTCTCCTGGTCCGCCGGCGCCTTTTCCGGCGTCCTTATCCGCGATGTTGTTCGCCACTTGAACCGTGACGACCACCGACTCGATATAATCCCCTCAAAATCGCCAGGGCTCCATTCGCTTGCCGGTCAGATCTGAACAGAGTCGGTTAAGCGTCTGCGAACGATGCGCCCCAGACCTCCTTGTTCCACCAAAATGGCAAGTCTCGTATTCGCGACGGGCGCACGTCACGCTTCGCCTCGTAGTACAACAAGTACCCACTCTAGCGAGAGCTGCGAATCGGGCTCGCGATCGCCCATTGTTCGTCCAGACCTCCAGACCAGCGTAGCATCTATCGCTCAGTGTGACGCGCGGCGCTCTTCCACGCCCGCTGTCGTACTTGGAAAGTCACCGTATCCCGGGATATCTGTGCGTCTGCGCAGGCGTGATAGATCACAGAATCGGTGTCCTAGCCGAGCAAGGAGCTGATATGTCTTTCGCAGTCCGTCTCGCTCATCAGCCCGTCAGTGACGTCGAGTGTTCTATCCCAACACTCTGTCCGTCTTGTCATGATACGAAGGGTCGTCCGTCGATGGCGCGTATGCTTGTAGAGTAGCGCAATTGCCCCATCTCGCATCCATTCTCGTCGGGGCAATTCCGCGGGTCACCGTGTCCGCCTCTATGCATGTTCGTGAGTCGTCTCACAGTATTCGCGCCTTCGCTTTCCATACTGATATGTGCCATGTCAGGAAGGTCGCTCCTACCTGCCACCCTCTTCGACTCGGTCACCGCCACGCCTAATATCCGGCCTCTTACTAGACATCCCGCCATGCGAATACCCGGCGCTCTAACATATGGGCATCATGCACATCAGGTATGCAGCACCGCACCTCCACGGCCAGACCTCTCCTTTCCACTTGAGGATGAAATTCGAAGCTGATGGATCATCCACACATCCCAGCACACCACCACGCTCCTACCGAGGGATACCTGCGACACGGAAATTTTTCAGACGAGATGTTCGCCGGGCAGGGCCCACCTACGCACCGTATCGTCACAGATGCAAAGATGGGCGGTTCAGATGCGCTGCTACTGTTGCGCGCACCGCAGCCGCTGCGTCGCATCTTACTTGGATTACCAAAGCCACATCTGACAGCAAACATCCTGCGAGATCCCCGTCCCCATCTCCAGTCACGCTTCTCTCTCCTGACGGACGGCTCCCACAGACGGCAGACGAGGAAGGCCCCATCGAAGCCGAAGATTCGCTTTCGGAGTTACTTGGATCTGTCGGCGCCGTCCAACAGATTCCGTGTCCTCGTACGTCGTCTTCTCGGAATATCAGCACGTTCCATCTGACTGTGAAGCGTCCAGAGAGAAAGACGAGACCGAGCGCACCTGTCACATCCTCCTCGCGACGGTGGGCTGCGCAGAGTAGGCTGCATGGACAGGCGTGCCCTCCCCACGCTGCTATCTGCCCGACGCGTGTGTTCCAAACGTCGAATAATGTCTTCCTCGGTCACTCTACGGCGTCTACACACGCTCGACGCCCAGAGAGCAGATACGCGTACTGAAATTCACCGACGTTGTCTATTCCTGTGGTATTCCCGAGCCATCGTCCGTCCGCCTGCGCATACGACGTCAACGAACGGATAGGCTCTGCATGCTGCGAAACCATCTAGCACTGGCTCAAGGGTTGCCGCGTCGAAGCAGGAAAGTTTGGGCACGCCGTAATAGCGTCTGATACCGCGTTCTATGGACGCTGCTATCCGTCCTCAATCACGAGCGGCCACAGCCCGTCTCCCGTGCTCACTCTCCCAATCCGAGCGATCGCCCATGTTCCACCCACGACGTCAATGTGTTGAATCCGCTCCCCTACCAGAGCCCGCGAGATGCCGTACGTATCTCCCGCCTTCGTGCATCTTCCTGCCTCGCACGGTCATCTACGTGCGCAGGCGTCACTCTCGTCACCCTCCGCGCATCCCATCCCACCCCATCCACCTTCGCCCCCTCAGGCATCACCGCCCGGTTCTCGAAGACGCGTCCGAAAATGCCTCTTGCCCAGGGCGCGCGTGCGTGCGCCTGCTGCACCCGTATGCAAACTGGGGTCCCAACTGGAGGGACGTGAACCTTGTACTCTATTCTCGCGGCGCCAAGCGCCACCACGCCGAGTCACAATGCGAGCCTTTCCTCTTCCTCTTCTCCTCCCCTCTTTCCTCCTCCCCAGCGAGCCTCCCTCGAATTCCCTCCAGGTGGCAAACGCCGTGCGCAGTCCCCGGTCACGCACTCGGCGAGCGCGGCAAAGCACGTTCCCCTCATGTACGGCTAGCTTCTCTCCACTGTCAGCCACCCCTGCTTCCCGTGCGCACCGTGCACTCTCACCGCTCCCAGGCTCCTCTCGTGCGCGCTCTCCCTTCCCCAATCACCATCATCGTCACCGAGTGACGGACGTGAAGAGGTGTGCGCTGACGCCAATGTGCGCACGAGCTCAATATCGCAGCCATCTCGCGAAGAGCTTTATGTCAATCGCCGTGTCTCATCAACGTCCCCTTGCAAGGTGCACCTTGACACGACACGGCACTACACGACGTAGCTAAATCTGCGTGGCCATGATGACGGTGAGAACGGTGCTACCTACCTGGGCGTGCCCGCTTCTCGTCCATCGACGGACGGACGTTTCTTCCCTTCTCCAGAAGCTCTGACCGGCCACTAGCCATCGTGCCAGCCAGAGAGCCTCGCTCGCCCTCTCGCCCGCACGGCGTTCCAGATGCACTGGGACCACGACGTTGGCGTCGCGCAAGTCCCGGCCGGGTGGACGCGCGTGAGCCAAACCTTGATTCCTAAGATCCCGCACTTGCGCCAGTACAGGACTAGCGCGCGTGCCCAACGCACACACGCCATTTCATATGACGAGCGAGATCCCACGAAAGAGGGCTTAAGGAGGAGCAGACTTCAAGTGCGCACAACGTGACCGTGGGGCCGCATGTCTCCGTAGCTCGAAACAATATCGTGTTGCGCGAGCACGGGACAGGCGTGGCCGCTTCGTGGCCCCGCATGCACGCACCAGCCAGTGCGCCTCCTCCAGCTGCAGGCGAACACTTGCCGCGAATGCGATGATAGGTGATCCACCCACCCACCTCCCTCCACCTTCCCCCGCCTGCTCGTACATTCCAGAGGCTTCGGTCGGTCGTCAGAGCCTCGTGGTTTCGCCGCACTGTCGGCGCAACTGGCAGAGCGGCGGCGAAGGCGAAGGACGATGGCGATGGCGATGGCGGCGGCGACTCGAAGAAGCGGCGAGTCCTGCCAAGCGGGAGGAGCTCATAGTCAGTTAATAGATTATAGATACACCGAGCTGCGACGACTTGATGCAGCAACGACGGGCTTACTTTGATGGGCAGAAGCCTCTGTAAAATCGTTGTGCTGTCGTCCGTACGGCAACTATCTCTCGTTCATGAAGGTCAATTCAATGCAACGCCCCGGCCGGAAATACATCGCTCAATCCCTGCCCCTGCGCACTGTATGCTCCGCAACGCTGTTCTCAATCGTCGAAGTGCGGCAGTGATGGGGACATGGGCCATGGGAGGCGAGCGTGATATAATTACACAATCGCACACGGAGGTTTGCGCTGGGGCTTGGCGCGCGTGCAGTCGTCAGAGTGCGCATCGACGTTAACTTACCACCAGATATCCAACACCATCACAGGGCGGGGTATTCCAGGACTGCACGAGTCGCACGGTCGGGGCGAATGACTATATGCACATGCATATACCCGTGCTTCCCTTACAATAAGGCCTACCCCGTCTGCGTTTCGACGGCGACCGCGGTGTGATCGCCCACCGCGGCGAACGCATGCGCAGCCGCGTCGGGAAGGCGAAGAGGCTCTGGATATGAAGGGACAACATACAGCAGAACCGCCGTGCGCCCGGCAGTGCCCTGCGAAGGTGCGATGTGGGAGAAAGAGGGCGGGAGAGTTCAGAGCACGAACAGTCTCTGATCGTGTTGCTAGCACTCTCCCTCCCATGCCGTAAACCGACGAACCCTCGAAAACAGCCATGCTGTCACGGACGAGAGGCCTCGGACGCGGGCGCAGTGCGCAAATAGAGACAAGAGGAAATCAGGCCCAGGACGAGGACGAGACGGACGGCCGCGGACGCATCCGATGCGACGAACCAGAACCCGAACCAGAACTCGGCCTGCTACTGTGGATAGATGCGCCAGACTTCCAGAGAGGCCCCGCGCGAAGCACAGGCGGGCGCGAAAAGCAGCATCTTCCCGACGCGGCAGAGGGTGAGCACGTACGTACGTTCGTTCGTTGGCGTATGGGCATCACGTACGCCCTGCTCGATACGGACGGCCACCTGGCCCTCCGAGCTGCACGCCTGCGTAGCGCGGGAGCTGGATATCTGCGGCCCAGCGCGAATCCTCAAAAGGGGCCGTTCGCGCCCGAAGGAGAGGATGCCCTCGTCCTGTGGCTATCACCACCATGGGGCCAGCCCGTATCATCGCAGCTGCGACGCTCTGCCCGTGCGCGGATTGAAAATACGCCTGCTTCTGCGTTCACACGGGCAGAGTTTCCCCAGGCGTGCGCACATTCATTCAGTCGCCACCCAAGGTTTCCAACCTTGACGCGATCTCCTCGATATCGCTCGCAGGCAGCTCCCAACAATATCGGGAGCGCTTCCAGATATCGAACCCGTCATCGCGCGGGCCCAAATCATGCATCTTCTGCCCGCCGCGCTGGGAACGTCTCTTGAGGAAAATTTTCGTGATATCCCGTCGTTCGTTCGTGCGTTCGAAGGAAGGGCCTGTATTAGGGTGTGGCAAATGGCTGCACCGGCCTGCCCCTTGGGGAGAGCGCTCGTGAAATCAGGGCGAGGACAGACGAGTCGAGGACGGGCGCGGGCACAGCAAGGACCCGCGGCCGCTGCTGTTCTGGTCCAGGGAGGGAGGGCGCGAGGATCGCAAGAATAGAGCGGTGACGGAATGCATAGCTAGATTGCCTAATGGATGGCATGGACGGTGTCCTGGTCAGAATTCAGAGCAGAAACGCAGATAGACGGGTACCGCATGATGTGATGACGACTAGACGGTCGGGACGGGTCATGGCACCATGATCGCTATGTCGACGCGCTGGGAGAGCGCGAGCGAGAGAGGGAGGGAAAGTGCATGGCTCTGGATGGCGGGGCTGGGCCATGGAAGAGAGCTCGGATGAATCAATGTCAACTGGCTCGGTGGGCCTGGGCCAAGAGGCACGTCCCCGTCGAGAGAGGAGGCGACGAGGAATAGCGCACGCCGTACGCAGCCGGTACAGGCTCCGAATGGTCCCGTACGGCGGGAGGTCGAGAACAACGAGGCCGTGGTCCGTACGTAGCACGGCGTTTGTACTTCAAGGATGGCACCACTACGCTGCTACGCACACTCGCTGTCACGACCCGACGGCATTTCCGGATACGGACAATGAGTCGGTGTGCGGGTATATGGAAGGCGTAGCCGTCCTCCCACGTCAACCGACGGTCGACCAATATGGAAACACGGCGGCGTGGAGCACAATGGGACGCGCGGGAGGCGCGAGTCATTGCGTGCATGCGTCACCGACCGTTCAAGAAAGTCAAGTTGAGATGAATCGGAGAGCTAAGCGAGCAGGTAGTGAAGGGTCGCTGGTCGCGTATCGCGCGTATGATGTGTCCCGTCGTGCGGTGCATCATATCTTGACCGAGAGACAGAGAACGCGGCGCCGCTCTCATTGTGCGCCGTTTCGAGGAGAGGATGGATGACTATTGTGGGTCAAATAGAGGGATATTAGTCTAGGGTCGCGCTGACGCTTAGGGACATCTTCTGAGACGTCTGCAAGCGAAGCTAAGCCTTGGGCGCGCGGATAGGGAGGAACGATCAGTTGACGAGGGCGCGACACCAAATTGAGGCAGCAATTAGACGGTGGGGCACTCGAGGACGCGAGGACTAGTGGCTGCAGAGGTACGCATATGTATTGTGCACTGTGCTGCAGCTGCGTGGAGGGATGGAGGCGTAGTGGTAGTTCGAATTCATGAATATGAACAGACCGAAATTTTCGGCGGACTAGGGATAGAGTTCCGACTTGTGGCTTACCGCGCTCGGTCCCTAAAAGGCCTGCGCAGTTAGCCCAGGCAAAGGTCGAGTAGCATGCGTGCGCATGCGATTCAAGTGTAGACAACGAGGCTCTGCTAGCTAGTCTAATACACGCGTATCTCATCCACCACGTCTGCCAAAGTCCGCGCTGCGGTGGTCATGTCATAGATATGCCTGCGGCGCATGCAAAGAGGGAGTGATGGGGGAGGAGAAGGGGCAGGGGATAGGGCGGGGGACGACTGAGATGGGCTGTTGGGAGGATCAGCACATCCCAATCCCATTCCATTGACAGTCCACCGGCGTCTCTCTCACTGACGGAAGCATATCAGGCCCAGATAGATCGGCTGTGACCATTTGTGACTGAGTTGTGACCGTATCCGAAAGTGGACTAGAAGGAGAAAGCGAAAAATAATTAAGAGGGGGGATCTGAGGTGAGAGATCTGACCCAGAGTGTCGGTCGAGTGCCAGGAAAGGAAGTGGGCAGAGAGAGAGAGCCAGGGTCCGACTGCTCGTCCTCGTTCGCTCTCAGCGCCTTATAATCCCTCTCCCTCTCCTCCTCCTCCCGACGCACTCCCCCCTTCGCCACCCTCCTCCTTCCGCATTGTCCATCCCCTCCCCGCCCCTCAACCAATCTCTCTCGCCACCATGATGGAAGCAGCTGTCGACCCCTACTGGTGCTTGTCCTGCGGTTGCCGTTTGGAAGTGGTACGCTCCTTCTCCGCTCCGTCTCCGTCGATCCCCTTGTAACTCCCGTCTCAGGATGGCTACTCCCAAGTATACTGCTCTCCCCAATGCCACACAGCTGAGAAGAACTTCGCACCATCCCTCCCACGTCAATCATCTTCGCGACAATCATCCTCCTACTTCGCCGACCTCGACGACCTCGATGCCGAGGTATGCCACATTGAAGATTGCTCCTTCTCCGACAACCTCCCAGTTCCCACTCGCAACACTTGGATCGGGCGAGGCAACGCTGGTATTCTCGCGTGGGCACAGTCAGTGCCCGCAGGTGCGCCCTCAGACGACGAGCCCGCAGGCCCCACCAAGCCCAAACTCCTTAACGGCGTATGTGCACCCAGCAAGCCCTCCCTCTACATGTCTCGCGCCCAGCCCGCTCGTCCGGTGCCGTCGCGACCCATCCTCACCCCTCAACAGTCGCTCCCCCATCTCTCTCGCGGCTCGCCATCCATCAAGTCTACGAGCCTCGTCTCTTTCACCACCGCTTCCTCCTATACTTTGGCCACGCCCGCGACCGGCTCTGTAGTCGGTTCTCTTGCGGCCTACGACACCCGCCAGCCAGGCGTCAAGGGCCTCATTGGCGGCCTCAAGGCGCATCTCAGTCATTTGACCACCCCTGCCGCACCGCCGAAAGAGAAGAGGTCGAGCACCGTTACTCGCCGCGATACCGACGCCGACGCTGTCTTGAGTCGAGCGCAGAAAACACGGCGGGCGCAGTCTCCCGTCGCTTTCTACCACATGCCGGAAGAGTACGCGCCAAGGCGGAAAGACCTTGCGGCACGAACGGTGACGAAGGAAAAGTCGCAACCGACGTCGACGACACTCGTCGATGACCACCCCGCGTTCCGTGCCCGGGGGCGCAAGACCTCTCGCTACCCCTCATGACTTCCTCACCGCCACTTCTGCCGCCTCGTTTCGTTCCCCCGCATACATCATCTATAGACGACGTGTGCCGCCGCACGTCTTGTACAGTATTTATCACACCACTCGACTTGATACCGCTGTTTCTTCCTCTCCTCTCGCCACTGGGATTGGCAAATAGGAACCCAATCCCCCCGCCGGCCGGCGCCGCCATCGCGGCGATCGTCCCGAGGTCCTCACATCACCCACATCGCGCGTGCGCACACTCCCTCACTCACCTACCATCGCCACCCTCATTGCCGGCACACGGACCTCGAAAAGCTAGCGCACACGCTTTTGCTCTCCCCCTCTCCCTCTTGACTCCCCCTTTCTCGCACACGGACTTGCACATAGCGCCCCATCACTTGCATCCCCCCTACCCCTAGCCTGCCTCTGATCCTCTACTCCGACACACCCACCACTCGCTCTTGTTCCCCTACGCCCCAGCTATCCACCGCATACCTACGATCGTTTGTTCGCATCTTTCCTCGCTGCATATCCCACTCGCTCCCGCCTCATGCATGTTTCCCCATCCCTCAAAATCTGTTCCACTTGTCCGATACCTCTTCGTCCGTTCGCCATCTGCTCGATCGGTCCGATTCTCTGTTGTTGTTGTCCTTCGCCCCGAGCCCCGCCTAGTGTCACGACGCTACTTCATCTCATTCCCTCTCTCCCTCTTCTTTTTGCGGACCTCCCACGCGCACAGCGTGCGGTGCGGTCCCTCACGATTTCCCGCTATCCTGCCCCACGTCGTATGGCCTTAGTCATCCGCCCTCATACACCACCTCCCCTGCTCCGTCTCAGTGCGGATGTACGTTACATGTACTACGGTATTTCTCATATAGATGCTCAACGCATAGATATTACTGGATATCCCTACCTGTGTGTGCACCGCCCGAGAATGCTGGAAATTGCTTCCTCCAAATATCATAATGTATGCGTGCGTGAGCGACGAGAGGGGGAATTGGGTTGACGGATACGGCGGATCGTCGTTTGCCGAAGCAGAGGGGACTTGACGTGCTGCAACGAGTACGCTAGCAGACGGCAGCAGACCCTTGCGGACACGCGCGCAAGTCCGTTCCGAGCGAAGGACTTCGACGCGCTCGAGGGTCTGTTCGCCGGGCCCAGCATCCGCTCCGACTCTATGCACCTCTGTCATCCCTCCGCCTCACGAATCCTCCGCAGGCCTAGCCCGCACGAGCTCTCTCTCCTTCATAATTCATCGCTTTGCTTCCCGGGCTGAATGAACGACTTCCGATACGCGACGCGACACGCGAGGCTGCATTGTATCCTCGTTAGAGACCTGATGCTGGAGTCTCGAAGCCATGTCGGTAGTGTCGACGAAGCACAAGAAGTCTGGAGCCCCCAGCCGGCCTCAAGCCGACCTCGCAAGAGTCGTCCGTGTCTATCCTCAGACCGAGTCTGAACCCGGAGTATGTAACGCGAACACACTGCGAATGCACGCATGCGCCACCTCTAGCTCAGACTCTGACTACGGGACGCGCCCCATTCGAAGCCGCATCACCGCGAACTCGAAGCCCGAATCCCGAAGCTCTGCAGCAGGTACCGACTGACTTGCGTCGTGGGTTCCGTTCTCTCTCCCTCCGGGCACTGTGGAGCACTACGCCACCGCTAGTAGCACTTGCAGCTGGTCTCGCGTCACGGTCCAATGGCGAATTGTCGTACGTCGTCACCGTGCGACGGCCTGCTTCCCTTGATCGTCCAAATTCGCTGCAGCGCGACGATCCCACAGGGGGTGGGATGCCGCCGGTATGTGTTCAATTCTGGTGTGCAACGCGGGGGATTAATGAATGTCTCTATGCAGCCCAATCGGCGGGCTGTTTGGACTCCTTAGCGTGAGTACGCTGCGAATATGCTCGCCGAATTAATGGTCCCGCAATCTCAAGTTCGCTGCAGTCACTTTATCCAGCTCAGCAAACGTGCGGGACTCTCCGACGTACGTGGTCGATACCGAGCACTTGACGGACGCCGTCCGCGTGCAATCGGGCCAGTCGAGGCTCTCAGGCTTCGGGCCTCAGGGGCACTGGGCATGACATGAGCATGACAAGGCCAACGGGTCGATCATCCGTCGCGCCGTACGTACGCCCTGCAGCCTGAGCTTCCCTCGCATACGTTCGAATTCAAGGTTCAAGCTCAAGCTATGTTCTCCGTCCGCCCGAGCCTCCGAGCCCCGAGCCCCGAGCCCCGAGCCCCGAGCCTCCGACGCCCCGCACGCGCGTGAGGCTCGAGCCTCGCACGCCCCCATTCACCAGAGCCTTCCACGCACGCGTCCCTCTCCTTCCGCCGCTCCCACCCGTATGCGTTGCGCAGCAGCCGTCTCCAGACCCCAGAGCCCCCGCGCGCCCGCTCGCCTGCTCATCCGCTCCCATCCTATCTCTATGTATCTCGTCCGACCCGGCCGTTCGTCCGCCGTTCCTGAGGGCCTCAGGCCTGGAGTCTGGGGTCTGGGGCCTTGGGAAGCCCGAAGCACAGACACGGGAGAGGCGAAGAGCCTGAGCCTGAGCCTGAGCCTCAGGGCGTGACGACAGCCGGCGCGAGCCCTTCCCTTCCCTTCGCTGTGTCCCCGCTGTTCTGTTCAGAGTTCTGGTCGCCTGGATCGCCCGGGACGGAACGAGGAGTGCGTACGTGCCTAGGCACTCGCCCTTGCCCTTGCCTTCGCGCAGGCGCTGCCACTGGCGAGCCCAGCTCGCTATACACGGACGCTGCTTCTGCCGCTACTCCTCTTGCTACTCTGTCTTCCGTGAGTTTACGGGTCCTCCGCGTATCGGGCCAGACGTCGTCTCTCCCCTCTCATCGGGCGTGATGATCACATCCGCTCTATCGACCAATACACACAAGATTCTTGGTGGCGCTCACGTGAGCGATCGCAGCCCCGCAGCAAAGAGAACGAGAACGGGTTCGCTGCAGCGCCTCGCCAAGCCGTCGGGCACTCCGACGACCAACTCCGGCACTAGTGCGCTTGCTTTGTTCCGTCCATTGTGGCTCCCGCCCGACGCTGGCGCGCCACAGCGAACTCGTGAGTGGGCAATACCGTTCGCGTTAGTACCCTCGGCACCATCCCTATCCCTCAAAACACCCAGCCCCTGAGCGCGAACGTGAGCACGATTACCTGCCATCCTTCGCTGCCGACGCGCGCACTGCCGAGCCCCTCTCACACGTCTTATGCTCTCGATCGCTGCTACTCCAGCGCACCCCACGACACCCGTCGATCGTTCAAGTCGCCGGCGGGCTGGCTGGCGCCTCCTATTCCGACTTCCGATCACCCACACTCGCACACAGTGGGGGCGCGATCCGTTTACCCGCCCCGCCCCCATACAGGAGCGCGCACGCGCGCACCGCTTACATTGTACTTACCCTACATGCACTGTCACGTCGGCAACGCGCACGTTGTTTGTTCCCAGAAAGGAGAAACCCCCCAAACCCAAGCACGACGGCCCCGCCTGGCCACGCTCCCGCGGCGCCCCGCCCAGTGCCCACCGACGCCGGTTTGTTTGCGGCAGTCGAGGCCACACGCCTCGAGGCTCTGATTCCGCCACACGCATCGGCAACGGCAACGGGAGCGGGGCTCCGACTCTCGGACTCTCGGAACCCTGCGCCAGGCACGCCCGCTCGCGATAATTTATTGGATTGAATGAATGCCTGTCGGAGCTCGGTGCAAGGCCTCGCCCGCGCACGGGTCGGTCTGTGGGATGTCATCATATTCATACTTAGCCACGTCCGTGTAGTCTATAGGCGCTGCTGCCATGTCTTCGACGAGGGTCGAGGACGGTGGCGTCGCCGTCCCTAGCCTGCGATCAGAACCTACAGATATAGCCATCCGATATGATCTCAGCGGGTTCGTGCTTGACTGCAGTCCTGTATCCATTCGGCGCAAGCACCTGGAAGGTCAAGACGGTTACCCACCATCTCACCCGGCCTTGGTGACGGGGTCGCGAAGCACCAAACAAACTCGGTACGTATCCCCCAGCGGCTAAGCATCACGGTGACGGTGACGGCGACGACGACGCAGCGGTAGGCGAATGAACGCATCGGATTTGCATTCGATGCGCCACTAGACCGAGAGCTAGAGCCACAGGCTCGCGAGCCATACATCGCGGTGTACTGCGTATCACGAACACCTTCACCTCGAATTCAAAGCACAGATATCAAACGCTATGTTCACATCCGTCGCGCGCACTGGCTGCGCCGCAGGTCTCGGCCCTCCGGAGTCTGACTGACTGTACGTACCGTAATGCATCCTCACAGGCTCTCACTCTGTCCAACCTGGACGAACGAGCATATCATTCCCTGTCAACCCAGTGCCAGTGCCCTTCTCAGCGTCGACGTCCATCGCGCTGCTCAATACAGCGGCAGCGCACTACAGCAGCCGCACCCGATACAGAACGCCCTGTGCACGCCCGGAAGCCTCGACGCGGACTGACGGACGGACGGATGGACGGGTAGGCTCCCGACTCGCCTGAGTCTCGCGCGCGGGCGCTGGACGCGTCGACGTCCGGGGAAGCCATCGAAGTCGTTCGCCTCGCTCAGAAGCACAGGAGGACCGGGCAGGCCATCCGGTCTCTCCGCACCCCCAGATCGCCTTCCGCGTCCATCATCAGCATCATCTGCGCCGTCTTCGAACTTCGTCACCTACTCGCTAAGCTCGCAATGACATGCATGGCGAGAGGCTCGGGGTCGCAGCACGTACAGTACCCCAGTCCTACCCCGCATTACGCTTCGCAATTCGTCCGAAAGTGACTGCCTCGCACGCCGGTTCTGCGTACACCATCGTCCCACCGCCTTCGAGTCTCGTGTGCAAGCTACTCCGCATCCGAAGCTCGCGCGCACAGGACTTGGGACGTGGGGGTTACAGTGGAGGCGCCTGTTCCCGCACCGGAGGACAGGCACGAACCCCCGATCTTCCGTAGCACGGCCTGTTGGCAGATGCTGACAATGGACAGTTCGCGTCCGTCATACTGCCCACAGCGATCAATGTTCGTGTCCTCATCCGTGTTCCCGCTGCGCCTACGCATCTGTATCTGACGACATACATACCAGTCTTCGTTCGAACGCGCTCTATTGGACTCTCTGCTCGGTAGGCACGTCGAACCCGCTGTTGCGTGCTCACATGCGACGACCTCGGACTGAGCGAACTTCGAACTCGCGAAGCGTCTCGCCACCTCCGGTCTGGGCCCCTCGCCGACGCTCACTCACGCCTAGCGCAAAGCCAATCCGCACCGCGTCCCACCTGGAAGGAAGGGCTCTCTATGATAGAACCCCGGCCATGTCAGCAATCGAACATCCCACCCGGCACAAACTCAGCAAGTCGGTAGGCACACTCCCTCGGGCCACGGCGTGGCAAAGTCTAGTACACGCACCCATGCACGCACGCATCTTTGGGGGGCCTTGATTTGGGGGCCCATGGGCTGCCAGCCAGCCAGTGGGATTTAGAAGGGATCCGCTTCGTCCGCCATCCGACATCCGAAGGCCGAACGGTGGCGAATGGGCGAGCCCTCGACCGCCCTACGAGCGCCGTACGCCCTCCCTTGCGCGCTCAACACGAACTTTCAAACGCTCGAGCTTCAAGGACGCACGCTACGACCCATAGAAAGGCACATCAGCGTATATCGCCATGCCGCACGGGACAGGGCGGGCACCGTCGACACGGCGCGTTCCCTTCCTGCCACTCCGCCCGCGTCTCTCTCCCGACGTAGGCGCGCACCCGTAGGCCTACGGTCCAGAACATAGGCGCGGCAGGACACCTCCCCTCGACCGAGTGGTTGGCCGCAAGCGACGGGCTTGATGGGCAGCGACGTCCCCTCTCGCGCGTCGACTGCGCAGCCGGCGGTGGCGTTCGATTGGCGGCGACGATCTGAGGTCGGCCTTGCGGTGTTGCACGACAACGAGCATTCAGCATACCTTGGCTCGGTCTCCTGGGCGCCGAGCACGTACGTGTGCTGACGGTCATCCCCATTGGATAACATTTGAGTTGGTCGTGAGGCCTCGGTCGCACGGAGGGGATGGGCGTACGAAGGTCGGTGATGCAATAGCCAGCAGCCTTGCGCCTTCTGCTCAGCTTCTAGCTCAGAGTGCTGTCCTCGGCTATCTCGCACTACCTGCACTTACCGCGTACCGGTGCACGCTCTAGATGCGAGTCCCCGCTGCCAGTGCCAATGCCAATGCCAGCTAGCTAACTTCAGACTGCCCGGTTGGCCGATATACATAGCCTGCCTAGAACGCAGGGACTCCCCTCCGTGAAAAACGCACCCGCACACGTCGATGTCAACCGGGCTTGACACCTTTTCGGGAGGAGGGAGGGCACGTTGCCGCGCACTGTATCTGTAAGAAGTGTGTTCGGTGACAGGACGCGAACGAGCAACAGGCCCCGAGCAGCGACGGCCATAAGCCACCGCTGGCTCCGACCCAGGTCGGATTCGATTCACCAGCGACCAGCGCGTTGGCCAGGCGAAGGTCCCGATCAAGACCGACGGGAAGCTTGGCTGAAATGCACGACACGCGTGCTGTTGGAGTCGAAGGAATATGTACTTGAACTATCGCAACACGACGATATCCGCGGCGAACGACTCTCGGCTTACCGCGCCCATCATTCTTATGCATCGTCGCTGTGCAGTCTATTCCTCGGTGACTCTATGTCGACTAGCTGCTTTCAAGCGAGACTGATGATCGAAAATAATCATGTGCGAGACTGACTCTGAAGGCTATTACGGAATGACAGGCCTAGCAAGAAGAAGCAGCAGCAAACATACGAGTGTGAGGTGCTCACCGAGAAGTACATACGTGCAGTGCTCGTGGGGTTGCAAGCTGAGAAGGTGGAGTACCCGCCCGATCGACATCCCGCCGGAGCGCGCGGACACGCACACAGCGGAGCAAGAGGATTGCAGCTGCCTCTGCCGACATTTTAATTTTGCGCGTAGACCGCCTCCCCGCCGCCACAGCTCGTCCCAGTCCGTCAACGCGTCACGCTCGCCTCGTCTTCGGGTCCACGGCGCACACCTCGATTTCCTTCCGAGTCGACCCGCGCCTATGCGTACAAATCCTCCGCGTCAGTCCGTCCCGTGCTCCGGTGCTTGAACACGTCATCGAGACGCGAACGCTGCAGCGGATGGCCAGTTATGGCCAGAAGCGGCCGTTACGCGCAATGGCTCCGCCCAGGCAAGGCTGGCAAGTAAACTCAAGAGTAGGCAAGTGCAAGTGCACATGTGTCCAGCGGGAGGGAGTCGACTTGTCCGCTTTCAAACGGTCAGCTGCCTCCCGCGCTTGCTTGGCGCTCCCAACAACCCAACGACCCTTGCCAAACAAGGCCACAACGGCGCTAGATAGGGGATCCCCTCTGATGGCCGCCGGCAACGACAGTTCGGTTCCTAATATTGCCTGTTTCGTGATCTATACCAGACGTGAGTCGGGCCCACTCCCTTTTCTGCCACGGCGCTCACTGCCCCCGCCTCCCGCCTCCTCTCCCCATCCCGCGAGCCCGCGCGAGCCCGTCCGGCTGACAATGTCTGTTGCTCAGCATCACCCGAGCGTCGTCCGCAGCTCACCCCGCGGACATGCAAACTCATCCTTACTGTAATCCCATCCAACCGTCGCGATGGCGTGCTAATACGGACTATTCACTATTAGCCCATGCCCAGGCACATCAGGCTCCATGTTCTATATCTGCCTCTCAGCGACGAGGGAGCCAGCTACCCCACCAACGAGCCCAGTGAACAATTGATACCTCCGCGCCTGACTCAGCGTCCATGACCTTGCCCAAAAGGCTCAGCGTGCGCCCCCATCGCGCCGTGCGAGCCCGTCGCCGGGGCGCAGCACGCATTTCGTCCCCCGCGAACGGGCCCAAGACCACAGAACGTGTTTCGTATCACGCCCAGCCCCAGCGCCCGCCCGCCCTCCCCTCCCGCTTTCCCTTTCCTGGCCACCTCCTGACGCGCCTTGTCTCCACCGCACCCGTCGCCCGGATCCCACCACTCACCTACTTATCGCCTCTGAATTTCCCTTGCATTTTTTTGGCTTTGATCAGGGGCCTATCCGCCGAGTCACGCCCGAATCACGCCTCTGTCACCCTCCCACAATGGACTAGCGTGGATCCCGACGTGCGCTGCACAGCGCTCGACCACCACGGGCGCGTATACACGCAGCCCCTCCGGATCCCCACTGACTGCTGCAGGGACGGCCGCAAAAATCGGACTCGGCTACGCTCGCTGCTCGCTAGACCGCACAACGAGGCGACCGCCCTTCCCAATCGGACAGGAGACGCTCTCCCGGTGCCCACTACGTGCTCGGAAGCTGTGCTCTCCCCATATTAATGTGGCGCACGCCCGGTCGCTGGGTGACACTCGTCCATATCAGCGTCCTTTCGCCGACATCGACCGCGACCGCGACGTTGACGGGACGGCCAAAACGTGACGTGCTGCCAGCAGCCTCCAGGCAGGCCATCCCAATCCCGTCCCAACCCTGACGCTTCTGGCCGAGGCGCTCCTCGATGCGTACACATGTATCGCTGTATGTGCGTCCCTAGCGCGCGCTGGACCCGCGCCCGTGGCTCGATGCCGCCCTGCGCGCCGTGTGGGCTGTCGGTCGCGATGATACAGTGCTATAGGACCGTGACCGCGCGCCGTCCTGTAAATTTTCGCTGCCATGCCCTTGTTCGCGCCCCGGTGGGGGCAGGGTTCCGGTCTGCGTCACCGTCTGGGTCCCGTTATCGCTTCTAGCAACTCCTGAACGAGATCTCGAGAGACTTGAGTACACGACTGTGACCGCCCCGTGCTCGTGCGTGCATCGAGAATTGAGATCATCTCTGGCGCCCACCGCGCTCTAATGTCTGCGGCTGCCATGCGTACGGGGAGGCGCCTCACATATTTCTCATCTGATTTTCTGACTTTTCGCTGGCAGTTACGGCGACGGGCGCGGTCGAACTTGAGCGCGACCCGACAGCAAGGAAGATTTGTTGCTTGCGCCGAGCGAGAAGACCGTGATGGGCCGATATCCTCGTGGCCGCGCTGCCAAGGGACGCATGATAGATTGCTACAACAAAATGTGAATGGACCCAACAAGTCGGCATGATGGTGCCGCAGTCTACCTGGTGAGTTGTACTGTTGTACTAGGGCTCTTCGACGTTTTTCAGAAGAAAACGCTACAGGCCTGAACACCGCACATCTTTCAAAGCACTGAGCGTGCAACTCGCAAGAACGACAACCTGAGCATGCTCAGCTGAGAATCCATTGGTAACCTCGGTGGCATTCACCAACAGCCTCCGTGTACGCAGCCCGCAGTGCACAAGACAGAGCGCACACCTTGGCACGCATGACGTGCTATCCACCATGCCGACCTTCTAGCCCATCCGCCCCAGGTCCCACTAACAAATTCCGCCACACTCTTCCAATATCCCAGGCTCTCACCCCCCTTCTCCCGCCTCGACGTCGGATGCCAGGCTGCCCGATCCCCAGCGCCAAGCCCAAGCCCCCTCCCTCCCTCCCCGCGCATATCTCTCCCACGTCCACTCTATCAGCCCATCGGGCACCGCTCGCCCGGACGCCCCGCACTAAGCCTCCTACGTGCGCGTGCCGCCGCGACTCGCGCGCGCACTAGCGCAGCCGTCCCTAGGCCCTCACGCGAATCTGATCGCTCGCGTCCTCCAGCCGTGCGGCGTGCGGGCCTCCTTCAGGCTTCTGCAGTGACTGTCGACAGTAACAGTCCCTCTGGAGTCTGGACTCTGGACCTCTGGCTCGGGCCATCGTCCTCCCTGCCGAGCGCCAGGCAGCCCATGGTCCCTTGTCGCAGGACGCGCTCGCCGCATAGGCCCCGCCTCGTACGCGACGGCCGTGACGGCGAGCACGCGCGCCTCTCGCAGGCATGAATGGGGCCTCAGAGCCTGACTCGGGGGCGCAGTACTAGTGGGAGCTTGTGGAGATGGGAGCGCTGTCCCAAAACGGGCATGGTGCAAGGGACCAACTGGCACGCATCGGCGTCACGTCGTGCGCTGCCAGTGGCATCTATTGCCTATTGGCAATATTAATGTGCAAAGGAGAAAAAGCAAAAAGATCTAGAGTCACGATGGCGATTTCGATGGCGATGGCGAAGGATGGCGATTGTCCACGACGACGAATTACTCACTCGCGGACGAAATATAGAAATATAGTGGACGACGACAAGTGCTGCCGGGGAGCGCCACCGTGACGCGCCCAGAGTCTGCTGCCTCGGTGGCAATACGCAACGCCAATGCCACGCGCGATAAGGTGCAAAGAAGAAAGCCTCCGAGCGGGCGTGTCGGGATGGCCTGTTGTCTCCGTCGCGCCATACGCACGATCCGCGCTGAGCAAAGTCAAGCGTTGTCATCGTTCTGATCCCGATGGGTTCAGGCTCGTGCCTTTGCTCGGTGCTGATCATATGTCGTCTGCGCTGATATGTTCACAGGCCAGCCAGGAAAGGACATTGACCGAGGTGCAAGCTCGCTCGTCTGGGATCTGGACTATACTGAGCCTTCAATGCTCTGTAGTTATATCGCAACCCACCAGTAATTGTTGGACACGGCGACGCTCGACCGCGCATGCGCCCAGAGTTCAGCCGCGTCGATCATGCTATGTACCCTAGTAAACAGTACGTACATACGCGTACCCTCCTCCTATCTCTGCCAGTGCTACGCTGCGGGATGATGATCGTCCCCCTTCTTCATTTGGTGTTTACGCCATTGACTGATCCCAGCCAGGCTTCGAAGCTCAGCAGCTCAACAGCGCTTTATGGCAGCCCCCCCCCCCCCCTCTCAGCCTGCGTTGCCTTGGTGAGGCTCGGATTCGGCTGCGCACGCAGGGACGAGTTGGCGACGAGCGAACAGCAAGGGTCCCTGACCCACTTCATCCCGCCGCAGGCGGCACTGAGATGTCACGAGCATATCACTCCCCATATGTCCTCACTTGCCTCTTCCTCATCATTGTACATCGATTAGCGCGGTGTATCGTACACCGTGACAGCCCATCCACAACATCCCATCGGACCCATCCCATCCTGACTGCCAAAGGAGCCGTCAGTACAACTCTTTGAGATGTCCACCACCCCAAGACAGCTAGCCCGCCGCTGCATCACTCCAGCACGCCGTCAGCCTTACCCATACCCGGCACCTTGGCGCATGCTTCTCCCGGCGGCAACGCGCACCGTACCGTACCGTCCAGTCTCGTCCAGTCCATGCCCGCATCAGCACTAGCTCGGCCGCTGCAGCAGTGCCAGGGCCCAGCTCGAACAGTCGAACAGCAGTCGCAGCTCAGCTGCAAGGGACGCCATCCGCGAACGCGGCGACCCGTGCGCGCGCAATATAACAGAACCGGGCGCGGGATCGAGACTAGAGTAGTACCGCAGGCCCGCAGGCTCAGGCTAACGGCTCGATCGGGCGACACCGACTCACCCGTCGCGCGTGAGTGCGTGATCTACGTACCAAGGGGCCAAGGCAACCAGACCAAAGTGGCCTGGATGGGCATGGGTACGCGGCGTCGGCGTGACACGGGGCTCGTTGCAAAGTGAGCCCGGGTCTAAATAGGTCAGTGCCCAGTACCTAGGACTTATTCACTAATGCGGTAGGACTACTGCTCACACATCCATCAGATCTTCCAGTCACAGTCCAGGAATGTTGCCGGTGAGTACTGGGCACGGAGCACCTGCCCTGAGCACAGCGCATGCGACGACTTTGCAGCTGCGGCAGGCAGCAGGCCGCGGCGGGTCCTCTTTGGCGCTGCAGCAGCAGCAGAGTGGTAAGGTAGCACGGTACCTGCGTGACGGTCCCACGCGACGCGCGCGCATGATCGCCCATGATGCTACCGAACGGCGTCGGCGCGTTGCCCGAAACGGTGTGTTTGGCATTCCAGCAGGGTGCTTGTTGGTTCCGTGATGGCTATTTTGAGTGCCTTGGTGGCGGGTGCTCCGTAATGAATGACGCGGTGTGCTGCGAGCTCGTGCTGCGCCCCGTTCGCCTGCCAGTGTGCCGCGTGGGTCGACCGAATGATTGAGGGTGGTTCTTTCTATATTATTATCACTGACGTGGAGTAGCTTGCTTCAAAGCTTGGGGATTCTCTGACGTTCGTAGCTTCCTCTTCGATGTTGCTCTGTGTTGCCTTGCCAGCGAGTGTGCTCATCCGGCGCCACCGCAGTTTCGCGCCAGGGCGGGTTCATTATGCCCTCCTACTACCCATCGGCATCGTACGAAGAACGTCTGTGGTCGATCCCATCCCGCCACCGCGGCCACGTAGACCCGCCCAACGGCATGGTTGACATCGCCAACATCCGGGTCTTACGAGGTCACGCAAGATAGATATGTTCATCTATTGAGGTGATCCAGTACTAGTGCATCCACCACCGTCACGATCTAGGTACCAAAACCGACCAGGTGCGTACTCGTCATCCGCACACCGACCATCTCGGACTGCTGGACGTCGATACTGATAGAACGTGATGCGACCAGTTGAGGTAGCTATTGTCGAGAGCCTTGATCAAGCCATCACCGCCACCATCTGTCTGTTGACGTACTATAGACGGATGATAGAGGGCTGGTGACTTCGACGATTTCCCCTGGCGACATTGTCAGAGCTCGTTCTTGCCTTGTTTGTTCAGCCTCTCTTTTCTGGGTGCATGCGGATAGTGTGCCTTCCCAACGGGGCGCAAACCCCACGTGAATACGCGTGACAAGGGCTTGAGAAGATGCCTAAAGGTTATATCGAATCGAACAGTGGAGGATAGCTCAGGTGCGCGATACGTCCGCTGCTCATGCGACAACACACTGATGCCGAAATTTAGGAGGAGGCAATCGTCTTGGAGAGCTGCCTTCTCATACTTGTTCTGGCGTGGAAGAAGCCCAGTGCAATTTGGTGATCCGCCTTCTCTGGATATGTCAGAACGGCTGTCACCTGGTCCGGAGTGAGTTGCTCCCGGATGCAAAAAACTACCGCATTTGGCGCGACAAACGGCTGTCTGTTCTGACAAAGGCAATGCGCCAACGACATGGATATCGCCCAGCAGAGAGCGGCAGGCACGAGACGCAGGGGCGGGGCTGTAAAGGTGACGGGTCTGAATACCGTCTGCGCGTTTTATGCCGTGACAGGACCCGAGTCGTCCACGCCCATTCAGTCACCTTTGCTCGTCGTTTCGAACGGAACGTTCTCCCCATCGTCATCGCAGGGCGAGCCGAGCGTGCCGCAGAGGCTAGAAGCTGGGGTGGCCAGACTCCGACGAGCTTCCCGCTCTTGCTACGATAATGGGACGATCTTCGAGCAGCTGTCGTAATGGTTCGGTGAGTGGGTTCGTCGGCTAGAATGCCCCAGCCTAATCTGTGCGGTTCACAGCGCTGGGCACGCGATATCTCGGCCGCATTAAGATACCGCTGGCCCTGTGCGGTGCGCCTGCCTGCCCTTCGCAGCGCAGATATATTGCGTATACGTACCTGTCACGCTCGACCGCCGCCGATGGAATTCCAAAGAGAGCCGTTACCAGAAGATGGGGGTCAAAGTCCGACGCACGAAACACACGGCCATCTTCTGGAAGAGGAGGTGCTCCCGCGAACGTTGGTGTCCTGTGTCTCAAGGGGGTGACACTTTATGTCATGGGCTCCACTAGAACACGCGGCGGTGGACGGCTGAGTTGCAACTCTCCTCTCCCTCCTCCCTTCTTCCCGCCATCCCTCGCGTCATAAGCACCCTCCCAGTCGCCCTTCGCATGCTCTTCTCCTTGCAATCACCGCCGATACGTCCTATGAAGGTACGTTCTCTCTTCGACCTGCCTCTTATATCCGCCGCTCCCGACATGTACCTCTGATGATCGACACAAGACGTAAACCTTTCATTCTGTATGCTCGGTCCCGACGCGTACCAACTCTCTGACAATCCCCATATATCATGGCGCACGAATGTCCGAGAAACCCACTGTAGATTCGTAATGAATATGGCGACTTCGTTGCATCGTATTCCAAGTCCCCTGCCTCTTCGTTTGAGCCCATCCTCGGAGGACGTGCGACCTGAAAGCAATCAAAGAACGTAGAAAATCCCTTCAACGTTTCGTTCGAGCTCAATGTCCACCTCAACACTTCCCTATCTAGGAACGCCTCTCAAAGACCCGCCTACTCCCGCTGCGCAGAGCCTCGACGTCACCTCGCCCGAGCCCACAAACCTTGCACAATACAAGCGACGTCGACCGCAGCGAACGCCTGAGGCCTCGGCAGCGCACGCGCAGGTCGCCAAACGTGCGGGACAGGACGGGTCCGGCCTCGTCTTCTAACAACGGACTCGGGTCGCTCTAGCAGGTACGAGCCCCCATGTCCGCGCACGCCTAGCCCCCTACCGAGTATCGCACCGCAGACTGCTTCTGCTTCCTTCACGGACCGACGAAGTTGCTCTCTTCTGCAAATCGTCGTACGTTATTTGCCACGCATTTGCGGCTAAGTAGCGGAGACAGAGACTGTCATGAGTTCTGACCGACTTGTATTACTTCACTTCGCGAAGCTCAAGATCCTGCACAACGGCATTTTGTTTCTTGAGAGCTCAGCGGATGCTCGTAAGGTCTGAATGAGTAGCGCGCTCGAGCCGCTCTATGAACGTCATAACGGCGCTTGAGCGGCGCTTCTTGAACGTCAGGCGTTCAGTAGCCTCGACTCGAGCGTCGCAGTACAGTGCACCAGGCACGTCACTGTAAGTCTCATGATATCTCGAAGTCGAGGTAATATATTTCGAATTGCAGTTCGTGCCTAGCCTATTGTTGCCGTGATGTGCATGTAACGAACATGCTTGCAAGCTCGACACATAGCGCAGGCCTACTGGAAAGGCGTACATCGGGCGCCTCGGAACACCGAGTGAAGCTCAAGCTCAAACGGCCAATCCAACAAACCACACATCACCCCAATGATAGTCCACAGCCCTGCATCGCTCAAGCAGACGGAAATTACGAACAACCGAGTGACGGTCAACACCACTAGCCCTACTCAGGCTCGCACATACTCTCCACATCCGCGGGTCAGGGCTGTTAGCCTGTCAGGATGTGTCGAGTGTCAGGGATCCAGAGTCCCTCGAAATTGCGCTCGGGATAGACTCACACCGTCGAATAACAGATGCGCCACCACCACGGCTGCTCTAGTGGCCACGCCCTCCAACGGGCTGATGGGCGCTGGCCAACAACTGACAAATGGACGACGCATACATTTATATAATTGGACCACATACTGGATGGTGGGGATCGTGACGACACGATAATCTTCTGGTGGCATCGGATTGGCTGCGGCGACGACAGTTTGGCGGTGCGTAGAAAACCACTCACACCCATTGTGCCTGAGCTACGAGCGTGACTTGCGATGCTGCCTGATCTTCAGATCCCGCGCCACCTTCAACATGTCATATAGGCGGCGCACACCAGAACGCGTGAACCAGTCCAGTTTTCCGGCAGCGCCGAGCTGTCAGAGGTGCCAGCAGATATAACATCGATGAAGAAGACGACAGCAAAAGTACAACGCCTTGGTCAGGCACAAATGGAATACAAGGATTTACTGAGGAGGGGGCTGGAAGCTGTCGCACACCGCACATCGCGCATCAGCCATCCGCACGCGTATAGTATGTAGGGACCACGTACCCAGGAGGGGGACCACCGAAACCAGGGGGAGGGGGGAATGGCATGCCCGGGGGACCTGCGGGGAACCCTGGCGGGCGGAACCCGGGGGGAGGACCGGGCATACCAGGGGGCGCAAACGGCATGGGCGGGCGCGCGATGCCCCCAGGAGCACCTGCGGATCACAGCATGAGTGTATGTTTTGGAAACGCACGAAAGAAAATAGACGCACCAGGAGGCATCATCGGCATGCCACGACCTGCGGGTACTCCCCTTCCAGGACCAAACGGCAGCTAACGCACTCAAGTAAGCACTATATCGAGGCATATGAAGAATCATAATACGTACGACGTTCTTCTTGTCGTCGTCGGTCGCGGGCGGTGGACCTTCCACACTGAGACTGACCACGGTCTCACCACGAAGGATAACCAGGCCGAGTGTCCGCTTCATCTCCTGCACGGGGCCCGCCTCCGTCTCTCCAGGCTTCTTCTTTGGGCGCACGCGGCGGAACTCCTCGCACTCGGCGAGGACGAGGTTCATGTGGCGGTCGAACGCGAGCATCTGGCCGACGAACGCGCGGCCGTCGTTGATCGTGACTTTGAGCCTCCAGTTGATGAGGCTCAGCATTTTGCCGCCCTTGGTTTTTGGCGGAGGCTGCGGGACGCATCGTCAGAGTCATGCATGGCTACGAAGGGTGTGTAGAGGACTGTACCATGGTGGGCAGAGGTTTTTGAGGACGGAGGAGGCGATGGACGGCAGGCTGCAGACGATGAGCGCGAGGTTGCGGTCTCGTGCCAAATAGAACCAAACACCACTTATCGGCGCTTCATGATCTATGGGCGCTCAACAACTCCTTGCAATCCAGCTACGACCTGAGCTCATATTTCACGACCTGCTTACTGGTTCCTCTTCGCGTTCAGGTGCTGCATGAATGGCATGACGATGCGCCTGAAAGACATCCTACAAACCTACTCAGTAATACATAAGACTTACTCATCCCATTTCGCACGCGGAACGGCTTCAGCCTGAGAGTGAGCCTCATGATTGAATGCGGAGAGTTTTAACACGTTCATTCCACTGTTCGTTCCGTCCAAATCCTCCTGGGCTTTGGAGCACCTGACGTGACTCACCGAGTGTGTCATCCACCTCCTGTGCTTCCTCCCTCGGGTTTCGTCGGTCTTACGCTCGGACGGTCGCCGAATACGCTGCACGGTCACAAGCCGCCTGCTCGCCCTATACTATAAAGCACGAAGTTCAGCTGTGCAGTCTCATCAGACCCCTCTCATTTACTTGACATAGCCATCCGAACATTGCATCAAGTTCTCCAGCTATGGCACAAGTTATAAAGACCAAGTTAACCAAACTTCTCGGTAAGGATTGTAATGCTCGGCTCTCCGGTCGTGGTATTGATCAACCTGATTTGTAGGGTTGCGAGTACCGATAGTGTCGGCAGCCATGGCGTACGCCAGTCTGTCAAAGCTCGCGGTGCGTCATTCTGAATGAATGGCGACTATATGCGGCGAAGACTGACGGCCACACAGGTAGAGGTATCCCAAGCAGGTGGTTTCGGGTTCTTTGGAGTAGGTAGGGACGATCCGCATACTGACAGATTATGCTCTGATTGAGTGATCATGCTTACCAGCCGGAATCACTACCACACAACTGCGAGAGCAACTCTCCAATGCGCGCTCTAGCATACCTGATCTCGGAGCCAAACCCCTCCCCATCGGATGTGGCTTCCTCGGATGGATAATGGACAGCAAAGAGGACGAATACAAGCAGCTCATAGATGTCACGCTCGAATCCGGAGTCCGGGCGATCTGGCTTGCTTTCGGCACCGATCTTCATCGCTGGATCCAATACATCCGTAACTCGAGGGCCAGCGCACACCCAGAGCACAAGCCGCTCATTTTTGTGCAAGTCACCTCGGTCGAAGAGGCGGTTCAGGCGGCCAACGATTGGAAGGTGGACGTCATCATAGTGCAAGGTACATCTCATAGCGCTTCACCATGGTCCCTGTATGCGTCTAATGTCGCAATCCGGGCGTCAGGCAATGAGTCAGGCGGTCATGGAAGGTCCTCTGCCCCCAGCACCATGGTCCTATTGTCCGAGGTGCTCGCCGCGCTACCGGGAGAACATTCACCTCCTATCCTCGCTGCCGGTGGAATCGCCAATGGCGCCCAGATTGCCGCCTACCTCACAGCCGGGGCTTCCGGTGCGGTCCTCGGGACGCGCTTCCTGCTCACGCCCGAGAGTCCATTCTCCGCCGTGCAGAAGGCCGCCCTACAAGCGGCGAAGTCGACGAACACGGTGCGCACGCTGGCGTTTGACCAGGCGCGCGGCACGAACCACTGGCCGGAGGGTATCGACGGGCGTGGCATTAGGAACAAGATCGTGGACGAGATCGAAGCCGGCGTCGACGAGAAGACGGTGCAGGAGAAACATCGTAACGCAGTCCAGGCGGGTGACCCAAACTATCTGGTCATCTGGTCGGGCCAGGGCGTTTCGTTGATGAACGAGATTAAGCCAGCAAGAGTGCGTATTCGTACTCTTTGTCATTGGGTGCGAGACTGACTCGGACGCGTATTTCATCAGGAGATTGTCCAGGAACTACATGTGGACATCGTCCAGACCCTCCAGAAAGCGCAGCAGCTCCTCATCTGAGCTTCGCTTGTAAAGGATAGCAACGATTGCAAATATCAGGGTTCCACGGCCCCAGTCTACTGAGCAATACGGCTTCAGTCCGCATATGTTTCCAGTAAGCCATTGGATGTTGTACGCTTTACTCATGCTGGATGTGCAAGTGAAACGTGCTGTGTCGTTTCTGAGACCATCGAATGTCCGCCGATACCCAACCAGACCAGATGACGGATATGAGTACTGAGTACACCTAGCTGGCATGCCTCATGTTCGTCCAACCGTCAAAGGTTAACGCTAATATTGTGGTTCACCGTCGCAGGATACCCGTGAGTTCCCGTACACTAGCCAAACGCCGCGGTGCTCTGCGAAGCAGCATTGGCACACGGCTTCAGACCGATTAGCTATGGATGTCTTAGTTCACTTCCGTCTCGTATAAAACGGGTCGTAGTACTGAGCCTACTAAACTCCAAACTGCGTGCTGGGGGCCCATCCTCTTACTGATCCTCAGATAGCGTAGCCCTGGCCGAACATGCAAGCAGTCAACACCAGCCTCACACGCCTCCTTGGTGAGCCTCGCTCGCTCTCCGCACAACCCTCACCACAGCTCACGCTATTATTGTAGGCATCCGGGTCCCGGTCGTATCGGCCGCTATGGCGTTTGCATCTTCTGCACAACTGGCGGTATGAACCGTCTCACGTAACGCTCGACCACCACGACCTTTCACTAAAGCCGCACGTGTGACCCCCAGGTCGAAGTGACCCGGGCAGGAGGATTTGGCTTCGTGGGAGCAGGTACGCGGCCACCACCTGTGCAGTTTTAGAGTTCCCCGTCCTGAAACGAAACCTACGGTCCTGCGCGCACGGTCGCAGCGTTCGCCACGCCCGACTCGCTGCGGGAAGACTTGGCGTTTGCCCGGGCGAGCTTCCCGGACCTCGGGGACAGGCCGCTCCCCATCGGATTCGGCTTCATCGGCTGGCTCCTAGACGCCAACGAGGAGCAGTCGAAGCAGCTCATCGACATCGCGCTTGAGGCGAACGTCCAGGCGCTCTGGCTCGCGTTCGGAGTCGACCTCCACCGCTGGCTCGAATACATCCGCACGTCCCCCGCGAATGCACGCGCGACGCACAAACCGCTCATCTTTCTGCAGGCCACCTCGCTCGACGAGGCGCTCGTGGCGGTGAATGAGTGGAAGGTGGATGTAATCATAGCGCAAGGTGCGTACGTACTCCAGCATGCCTCCGGTCTTCGGGAAGATATCCGAGGCCTCTGATAAGCTCTCCCTTCTCTTTCCTCCCTCGTCCGCCGTTCACGTTCTCATACCGAACGCTCTCCCAGGGAACGAAGCAGGAGGTCACGGGGGCGCTGCTGCTCCCAGCACCATGGTCGTCCTCTCCGAGCTCCTCGCCGCCCTACCGGTAGCGAGCGCGCCTCCCGTGCTCGCCGCCGGTGGCATCTCCAACGGATCTCAGGTCGCGGCGTACCTCACCGCTGGCGCAGCCGGTGCGGTACTGGGGACTCGATTCGCCCTCACGGCCGAGAGCCCGTACCCAGACTACAACAAAGCCGCCCTCCAGCGCGCGAGGTCGGCGGACACCGTACGCACGCACGCTCTCGACTGGGCCTGGAACATCTATTCGTGGCCGGAGGGCATCAACGGGCGGGGCATCCGCACCAAGATCGTGGACGACATCGACGCGGGCGTGCCGCACGAAGTGGTGCGGGAGAGATACACCAAGGCTGCTGAGACGAACGAGCCCGACTACATGGTGACGTGGTGCAGCCAAGGCGTGTCCTTGATGAACGAGATCAAGGCAGCGAAGGTGCGTAGCGTCGTTCTCTCTCCGCATGCCCTTCTTGCGCGGGCAGTGTGATAGACAAAGTTGCTGATCTTGAACAGGAAGTTGTGCGGGAGCTACACGCGGACATCGTACGTGCGCTGCAACGGGGACAGCAGCTCCTGGCCTGAGGGCCGGGTCCGCATGCCCAAACGGACACCTATCTGCATCATGAACGACGAACATGTAACTCTAGCTTATCCGTCTAAATCGTCTTGGAGCCTTCTGTCACGCCCCATATCAGGACTTGGCCCATACAATCGTACTCCCATGGGGGAGTCTCAGGGTCTCGCAGGAGTTTGTCTACGGCTAAGTCCAGAAGTATACGTGACATCGCAGCTCTTCCGGGAGATGTCCCGTAGGGCGGCAAGGCACGAATCTCATTACGTCCTTGCGCCATCCCCATCCATCTATTCACCCGCAGAACTGCTGTGATGTGCTGCTTATGGTTTTATGTATCCGCAACGCCGTCCTTCGACTCCCGCGCACACGCTGACTCCATCTCTGCTAGGTAACGAAGTAGCTGCATTGGCGCAGGCAACGGTCTGCCCGACGTCGCAGATGGCATCCTTCTCCATTCAGCCGACCGGATGATGATCCGTATTACGACTGCAATACGCAATGGCCCGGAGTCAAGCCACAGGGTGGACTGGGAATTCACTCGCGTGACCCGGCCGCTAGGGGAGCAAGGCGCTGGCTTCCAGGTGTTGCTACGGCTCCTGGCCAACGGCGAACTTGCGGTTACTCACAAGCACGAGCGCAGCCATCAGCACAGTGAAATCGCCGTGCTTCACAATCCATGACATCCAGGGACGTCCGGCATCCGGGCCCTCCATCCGAACGGTGAGAGTAAGGTGGAATAGACGAACCCACATGACCGCTCGGACAGGTCGGACATCTTCGCAGTAGTATTCCTGGCCTTGGCTCAAACGCGTTCCGCGGCGTAGGTTTGTGCTTGAGAAAAGACTTCAAAGATATCCTCGAGGTCGCAGAAGTTGCGCTTGGCGGTAATTCCCTGGTGCCTCACCTACCCACTTCCGTCTATTTCGTGCAGATCGTGCTATGCACACCTGGTTTTCTACTAGCACTGGGTTCTGCCAATGCCTCATATCGTACTCCCCCTTATTTTGATGCCGTAGCTACTGCAATGTGCATACTCAAACCATGGCACGCCACGTCCGTTATACCTCGATCGCAAAGCTTCACACGTTGAACTCAAGACTAATCTACCCCGCAATAGAGCCGAGTTGGCACCGCTGCTACTGGATGCAAATTGTACTATCTCCAGCACCGTAGGGTCGGTTGTATTACGCACCTGAAAAGCATGCTATCATTACACCTCTCGAGTTCGCAGGTAGATGGATACGAGACAATTGCGATTGTATTCATGACATTCTTGGACTTCTACATATTCGTACAACAGGAACATGCTTGCGGACTGTATCTTGCCAACACAACAAATACATCAATGCACGATTTCGACGACGAGGTCGCCCTGGTTGATGGAGTCCCCTGCAAAAGCCGAGATTAGCTCCTTGAATTATGAACAGTCTCGATAGAGCTTACCTTCGTGAACAACAACCCTCTTGATGTGACCAGAGACTGGAGCGGTGACCGCAGACTCCATCTGAGGAAATGAATGTCAGTGCTGCCCCAGGTACAAAAGTTATCCGCTACACACCTTCATAGCGCTCATGACTGTATAAGACGCGAGTATAATCCGTGAGTGGTAAGCTCGTCCAACTGAACCACTTGAACTTACCGCAGATGGGGTCTCCCTTCTTGATCTCCGTGCCCTCCTTGACACGGACCTCGACGACAACACCGGACATCGGGGCACCAACGGAGCCAGGGTCGGTTGTCGCCCTCTCGCGAGACACAGTCTCGACGGCAGAGTTCTTGTCCTCGACAGACAGAGCGCGAACCTATGCGAGATGTGGTGAGCGGATGGGATACATTGACGGTGATGTCGCATACCTCGCCGTTGACCTCGAACCAAACATCACGCTGCGCACGGCCCTCGATGACGGGGCCGACCGCCATGAGACGGATGATGAGCGTCTTGCCCTTCTCGATGTCGATCATCATCTCGCGACCGATGTCGGGGCGGGCAAGGAAGTAGCGAGTGGGAACGACGCTGATCGAGTCGTCAGCACGATGTAAGAAAGAAACCGAATGTAACATACCTGAGGTCGCCATACTTCTCGATGAATGCCTGGTACTCCTCGAAGACCTATATACAAAGTAAGTATCGTACATATGATGTTCAAGTAGAATCCTCCGAACCTTCGGGTACATGACATACGACGTAACGTCGGAGTCGGTGATGTGCTTGCCAAACTTGCTGCGAAGTTCCGCCTTGACCTTCTTGAAGTCAATAGGCTCGAGGCTCGCGCCAGGGCGGCCCTCAATCCTGGGCTTGTTGCGGATGATCTTGCTGCGGAGGGGCTCAGGGAATCCGCCAACAGGCTGTCCGAGGTAGCCCTGGAAGAACTCCACAACGGACGACGGGAAGTCGAGCTGGTCGGCACGGTCCAAGACGTCCTGCTTGGAGAGACCGTTCTGGACCATCCATTGCGCAAAGTCTCCGACAACCTTGGAAGAAGGCGTGACCTTGATGATGTCTCCGCACTGTTGAACGATGTGAGTATGGGAGAGCCAGATAGGTAGTAAAAGTGTTACATACGAGCTCGTTGGCTTCGATGTACTTCTTCTTGACCTCTGCAATTTGTCTGAGCACCTACGTTTTGATTGGCGCGTTGCAAATATACTCACCGGACCACTGAGTACCGAGACCGAGCTGTGCGGCCTGGAACTGGATAGTATAAACGATGTCAATAGGACTCCATATGGAGCAAATTGTGGATCCATACCATCAAGTTGGTGTACTGGCCACCAGGCATCTCGTGGTCGAAGACACTAGAGTCGGACGCGCGGACGTTCGCCTCGAAGCACGAGTAGAGCATGCGGACTTGACTCCAGTACATGTTGAGCGCCTGAATGTCCTCGTAGCGGATACCAGTGCCAAGCTTGGTCTGTTCCAAGGCAGAGCAGACGGCACCCATGGGAGGCTGCGACGTGAGACCAGACATGCCTTCGTGCGCGTTAGCGCGTGAAAATCGCGAAGGACGAGTGGCAGCTTACTGTCGATGGCGACATCAACAACGTCAGCACCCGCCTCGGCAGCTGCGAGCATGCTGGCGGTAGAGATACCAGCGGTGTCGTGCGAGTGGACGTGGATGGGCAGGTCGGGGTACTTCTTGCGGATAGCACCAATGAGCCTAGAAACATTATGAGCACCACGAAGAAGGCCGACAAGAAACAGAGCATACATCCGAGCAGCCTCGGGCTTCAGGAGACCAGCCATGTCCTTGATACCAAGAACGTGGATACCCTCGGCAACAAGCTGGTCGACAAAGTCCAGGTAGTACTGGAGAGTGTACTTCGTCTTCTTCGGGTTCGCGACGTCACCAGTGTAGCAGACGACTGCCTCGCAGACACCACCAGCCTTCTTCGCGGCATCGATACCGAGCTTCATCTACATCGGCGGTCAGTATAAACACAACTTTTACAAAGTACGCGATACTGACGTTCTCTGTCAAAGAGTTTGAGTACGTCGTCATACAGGCATACTAGGGGAAACGTGGTGGACGTACCAATGTAGTTCAGAGAATCGAAGACACGGAAGATATCAAGACCATTCTCGACGGCCTTCTTCGAGAAGTCGTAGATCGCATTGTCGCTGAGGCAAAATGTCAGATCCGCACTTTCTGTTCCGTAACGTCAGGTGTAACATACGGGTAGCTTGTGTAACCGACACCGTTAGCACCACGGACGAGGGCCTGGAAGGGGATGTTGGGGACGAGCTTGCGGAGAGTGCGCTGACGAAGGGTCGTGAGTAATGCTGCGAAACCAATATGGGTGAATGCCGACATACCAGGCGTTCCCAAGGGTCCTCATACAAGAAACGCATGGCAACATCGAAGGTTGCACCACCCCAGCACTCCAAGCTGTATGCGTTAGCGAGCGCCCAGCTCGTCTCCTTCGCAATGTTGGCCATATCGATCGTACGGAGACGGGTCGCGAGCAGCGACTGGTGGGCATCACGCCAGGTGGTGTCCATGATGAGGACACCGGGGTACTCGCGGACGGCCTTCGCGAACGCCTCAGGGCCCTTCTCAACGATGATGTTACGCCAGCCGAGCTCGCAGGGGCGGGAAGTATCCAGAGCGGGGCCATTGGGGTCGTCACGGTTGACGAGCTTGGGGATAACGATTTCGTCACGCAAGCCGGGCTCGCCTTGCTGGCCCTTGATCGAAGAGCCGTTGACGGCAAGGTCTCCGAGGTAGGCCAGAAGTTTCTGTGCACGGTTCTGGCTTTGCACGAGCTTGAAGAGCTCGGGCGTATCGTCGATGAACTGCGCAGGAGAGAATAAGCCTCTGCTTGAATGTGTCACACGTACAAGGACTTACCGTCGTCCAGGTCTTGCCGCCGATGAAGACATCGTGGGTCAATAGGCGGAACAAGAACGGGATGTTGGTCTGATCTCGTGGTCAGTGGCTGTCATGCTTGTGAAAGCGAAGTATCATTGAGGCATACCTTGACGCCACGGATACGGAACTCCACCAAAGCACGCAGCATCTTACGGCGGGCGACCTCATACGTCGTGCCGCTGACAGTGCACTTGACGAGCAAACTGTCGTAATGGGGCTATAATGGACGCCGAATGATTCAACGCCAGATCCTGTGGCTTACGAGTAGCACTTACTGTGATTTGTGCGCCGGCGAAACCGGAGCTGGCATCAAGACGCACACCGTTGCCACCGGCGCTGCGGTAGACTTCAATCTTACCCGTGTCAGGCTGGAAGTTCTGCGACGCGTCTTCGGTCGTCACACGGCACTGGATAGCGAAACCACGCTTGGTGATGGCCTCCTGAGTGAGGCCAAGCTGGGGAAGTGTAGCACCTGCCGCAATCTGGATCTGAGCAGCAACGATATCGATGCCAGTGATTTCCTCTAAAGCGGGATGAGCAAGCCTGCTCTGCTGTTCTCTTAAGCACTGACTCACCGGTGATGGTGTGCTCGACCTGGATACGAGGGTTGATCTCAATGAAGTAATGCCTGCCCATCTGGTCGACCAAGAACTCAGCGGTACCCGCGTTCCTGTAGCCGACTGCCCTTGCCAACTTAATGGCATCCGCGAGGATAGCCCTGCGGACCTCCTCAGGGAGGTGCGTCGCAGGAGCTACTTCGACGACCTTTTGGTGACGACGCTGGACCGAACAATCACGCTCGAAGAGGTGCACAGTGTTGCCCATCGCATCAGCAAGCAGCTGCACTTCAATGTGACGGGGACGCTCGAGGAACCGCTCGATGAAGACAGTGCCGTCACCGAACGCAGACTTCGCCTCACTGACGGCGCGCTCGAACGCGTTCTTGAAGTCGGATTGCTCGCGAACAACACGCATGCCACGGCCTCCACCACCCATAGCAGCCTTGATGATAACTATGACATTCAACTACGGTCAGATGGTGCAAAAGCCAAATGACAGGCGTTACGTACCCGGGAGGCCATATTCCTTGATGAACGCGTCGGCTTCTTCCCAGTGGCCAACGGGGCCCGGTGTACCGGGGACGACGGGAACACCGACCTTCATGGCTGTAGAACTCGTCAGAACTACGCGCATATATCCTGATCCAACTATACACACCAAGTGTGCGAGCCTTTGTCTTGTCACCGAGCTGGTCGATGACCTCGGGGGAGGGACCGACGAACGCGATGCCCGCCTGCTCGACCTTGCGCGCGAACTCTGCGTTCTCGGAGAGGAAACCATATCTACAAATGGGAAAGGCCGGAGCATCCGACTTTGAGGATCATCAATGAAGTTGGTAAATAGGAGACTGGGTTCCTACCCGGGATGGATCATATCGACACCATGCTCAAGTGCGATACGGATGATATCATCCTGAGCGAGATATGCTCCGACGGGGGTAAGTCCCTTCCCGACCTGGTACGCTTCATCTGCCTATATGCGGGCCAAGGTTCAGTATGCAGCGGAGACGCGTGAGACGCGTCTATGCGTACCTTTTGGCGATGGGCAGACAGCCTGTCCTCGTAGGAATAGATCGCGACCGTGTGCATAGCGAGCTCGTGCGCGGTACGGAACACACGGATGGCGATTTCCTGTATACAGATGCCGATGAGTACCATGAATGATTGATTGACTCGCGAATGGAGCGCATACACCGCGGTTCGCGACGAGGATCTTCGTCAAGGGGCCAGAGTGACCCGCCGCCTTGCGACGCATGGTCTGGATGGAGTGCACCGGGGTGCCCGGCGCACTGGGGGTGACCGCGAACATGGGAGCAAGGCGCGGGGGATGGAGAGTGGCGGACGACGTTGTGGACGACGCCATGATTCAGGTTCTTTCAGTTGTGATGGATGCGCCCCGCGATGATGCGAACTCGAGCTCGCTGTGGTCGACGATGAGGACGATGGGGAGAGAAAAGGGAGGGCGTTGGGGGAATGTGGGGGGAGGGCAGAAGAGAGCTAGAGCGAATGGAGACGCGTAGATAGCGGAAGGGCGATATCAAGTGATCTCTTATGATCTCATAGATCTCAGGAAACCTCCGCCCTGTCTGCTTCCGATGGTAAGGTCCGCACCGTGCGGTGTTGTCGCACGTTTATGTCCATCCTGAGCCGGAGTTACTGCGGCTCCTCCGCTGAATATCCACCGCTCAACTCCCAAATGGCCTTCCGTCTACTCTTTGCGGCTTTGCGGACCCATGTACGCGTGAGAAAACCTACAAAACCTCAGCAACCCCGCAGCTGCGCGCCGCGCAACGTTATCGCGACCTCGGACCTGTCCAAGATCGCGCGCCCAGCCTTCGGAAGCTCTCCGGTCATAATAAGGCTCCTCATTGGCCCGTCGGCCAAGACAAGTCCGACGCCCCCATATTCATCCCAAGAACGAAAGATAAATGTCTATTGGATGACTCGATCTGGCGATCTGGCCCAACACCATGCTATCCACAGAGTCATGCACGGAATGCTGCGTTGAGGTCTCGACTCAAGTCGATCTATTCGCCATTGGAATGATCCCCGGCTGATTGGCCTGCTCTGCCTTTTTCTGGTTGTTCTTCGCCACCGCGTAGACCAATCCTGCGAAAAATCCAACGGCCACGGCGGTGACAGAACCAAAGGTAACGGGGTCGCCGAAGAAAATCATCCCCGACGCGGCGACGGGTAGTTTGTTCAAGGCCCCGACCATACTGCGTGATGACGTCAGGCACAGCGCGGGAGCGTGAAATGGAGGTATCCTACCTGTAGGTGGTGCTGCTTGTCGCTCGGATGCACCATGCAGTCGTATACGATATTCCGACCGCAGCCGCGCCAGAGAAGGCGATCGCGAACAGCAGGAAATTACGTGTCTCAGGAGGGCTGTACAAGCAGTATACAACTTAGAAATGCGCGTCGCTTACCGCCATGTCGTACTCACAAGTTCAAGTTCAGGTTCTCATAGCCCCAGTTCTCTGCGACGATAGAAGCGACGGCCAGAACGGGGATGGACAGCAAGTTGTTGTATAACATCGTGTCCCAGTCCGAGAAGCCAGTCACTTTGATCCTCTTGCGCATCGTCAGAACCTACAAGCGCCATCTCAATATTCCAGCCCAAATCGACGCAAGAACAAAACGGCGTACGTATGCAGCGCTTGTGGCACAGTTCAGGAACATCCAGAAGTATCCGACGTTCATCTTGGAAATGACCCCGCTCATGGTGGATAAGCCATTGGCAGCTTCCGCGACGGCAGGGTCCCCGGCAACCAGAGCGTCACTGATATCCGCCCAAGCCGCAATTATGGAGGAAACGACCTTAAGTGAGGGGTAAAGGTCAATATATACCCCGACAACTAGACGTTGCATCCTACCATCAAAATGAAGGAGACCAGGGTCAATGCTGTCACCCGGCCTCCAAACCATATCACTTCACCGTAAGCCTGAATGTCTTATTTAGCAAACAACCCTCCTTGCTTTTCTTCGTGATACAGTGACTTACAATGAGGATGATCGTAAGGTTCTTGAAGATTGTATATACGGGGATGCTGAGGAATTGCTATGCCCAATGATACTGTCAATATCTTGTCCCGCCCAACACGCGCCATTCGCCACACTGGTTACGGCGGGGGGCCTACGACAATCTACTCACCAAGCTCTTCGAACCTGTATAGATGACACCGACGAGCAAGACGCTGATTGGGAACCACGCCTTCGCGTCTTTGGTGTCGAAGTCACGGAAGGAGATGATGCCAATCTTCTTGACGGTATAGACACATGCGACGCAGACGGAGGACTGCATGCATAGCAAGAGGAAGTTCATATTGAAGTGCGTTCCTGATACGACAAACTGCCCATGGGCGGACTTGAGTCAATATCCTTCCTAGCGCGTTGCGGAGCCTCAGGGCGGGTGCGCGGGTCTACCTTATTCACTACGGTCATTAGAATTGAGGCCAAACAGTAGCATACGATAGGTGGTACTACAACAAAAATGCGATAAGGTTAGCTGCTTCGGACAACGTAAACGAGGAAGGGCGTGCCGTCCTCCTCGACACGTACCTGAGGATGCGGCGGCAGCACCGTGCGAGCCCGAAGAGCCAGTTGCCATAGCCTTCTTCATCTCGACGACATCATCTTCATCCTTGGAGTGGTTTGAAGAGCCTCTTTCCGACATCCCGGCCAGAGTTTATCACAGCGAAGTTCAGCAAGTAGAGAGATACGTTTCGAGAGCTAACAGAGCTATGAGAGGTCCAAAGGTTCTGTACAGTCTATTCCAAGGCAAAGTCGTGTTCCAGAGTAAGAGCTATCCTCGTCTGGCGAGACAAGAGGGGCTGGAGTGGAGCTAAAGAGCGGACGGAAATCGGCGACAAAGAGGACACAGATAAACGAGCAAACGACGTGCGCAGTTGGCTGGCGTCGACGACACGGCCACCGGACGAGTATGAGAAGCAGATAGAACTAGCGCCCATAGCCACCCTGCTTTACGCCGTGCACAGGCGCGTTAACGCATCGCCCACATGCCTTGACTTATTCTACCGCACGTCAGCAATATTCCAGAGTCATCCGGGAATACATGGGAGTAACAGACGTCATTTAGTTGGGGTTGAAGTTCATGGCAGACAAACGAGACATAAGTTCATGCGCAGCGCTCCAGCTCCAGCTATCAAGTTGGTACTAGAAAGGAGTTAGTATCTCTCCGTCTTCGGAAATCCCGAGCTGAGCTTGCAAATAATACATCCATTGATTGCAGGTGATGTAGTGAAATGTGCATGATACAGGGCTGTGGCTTGTGAGGCCCGAAAGAAGGTCTGTGGCGTGCCACATTATGTAGCGAGATAGAATATGGCTAAACGAGGAGCGGCGGTGATAACGACCCCTGAGGATATGCAGCTGCAAAGGCATGCTATAATGACTCTGTGTAGTCGTTGGGTCAGTAGGATGTGCTGATGTCTCCAATGTTCTGGTATCGGGCGTACTCTGAAACAGGAAGAGCAAACGGTGCTGCATATGCGCCAGTTCATGCTCTTTGTTCATCCTCAGCCTCATCTGGGTTCAGTTCCATGGCTACAGTCATGAACCTATGACATCATGCATCAGACAGGAGCTGCCAGGGCTGGAAACAAGAATACGTACTGAGCGGCGTGGGAGGCTGAGAGGACCCGCATCGCGTCCAAGTTGACTTTCATGAGCTCGCAGAGGTCGGCTGTCTGCGCGATTGCGCGCGACATCCTAGCCAAGCTGTGGCCCAACTGCATGTAGTTCCTGTCCTTCGCCTGCGTGGCGTTCGCGGGTTGCGACTGCATAGCGTATGTGGTGGTTTGAGTCGAAGAGGACGCGCGCGTACGGCAGAGTACGGAGGCCGCGGACTGCTGACTTGAGAGCGCTGAACAATCCGGAGTGTTTATGGGCGCCTACCGGGCCAAGGATCTGCTAGCACGTGGGCGCGCGTGATCGAGATTTGGGAAGGAGGAACTGCTCAAAATCTCGAGTCGGACGAGGCCGAAGGAGGCTCAGGCTCTCGCGCAGCTCCGACACTCTCCAGCGTCCCCCTCGGATTCCCTGCCTCTCCTTGTCGGCCTGTGCCGTGTGCCTCTGCATAAAACGCAGTCGTCTGGAGAGAGAGCTCCCTGCTGTCGCCCACCATGAACACTACAGCCGTCCCCTCTTTCCTTGACGCCGACCAACTGCGCTACCTCACCACCCATGCCCCGCTCTACTATACCCCTCGGACCGCCCTAGTCTCATGGGCTCCTGACCACATCTTCGCTCTTGCTGTCCCTGTCATCGCGTACTGGGTCCTCAGCGGTTTCTTTCACGTCCTCGACATCTCCGAGTGGAAGTGGCTGGACAAGTACCGCCTCCACGAGAGCGAAGAAGTCAAATCTCGCAATCTGGTCTCTCGCCAAGATGTCCTCATTGCCGTCGTGTTCCAACACGTCGTGCAGACGGTGCTAGGCTACTGGTGGATAGATGAAAAACCCGTTGGCGCACAGGTTGATCATCTGTCTGCTATCCTCCGTCTGGCGGGACCTATGTCCTGGGTCGTGCGATCGGTATGTGGAGAGGAGCTCGGCGCGCAGTTGCTTTCGACGAAGGGGGCACAAGGCTTGTACACCCTCTACTGGTGGGCCATCCCCGCGGCGAAGTTACTGCTGGGAATGTGCGTATATCACCTGGATACCAAGCGGCCTCCTCACTCACCCTCTAATTCCGTAGGTTCATCATCGACACTTGGCAGTACTTCCTCCACCGCGCTATGCACGTGAACACCTTCCTCTACAAGAAGTTCCACTCCTACCACCACCGGCTCTACGTGCCTTACGCGTTCGGTGCTCTGTACAACCACCCATTCGAGGGCTTCCTCCTCGACACCGTCGGCGCCGGAATCGCGGAATGGGTTGCGCACCTCACCACTCGCGAAGCGATGCTCCTCTTCGGCATTTCCACGTTGAAGACCGTCGACGATCACTGCGGCTACAAACTCCCTTGGGACCCGCTGCAGCTCATCAGCTCCAACAACGCTGACTACCACGACATTCACCATCAGGTCCGTGTCTCGCAGATCTCGTTTGAGTCTTACTGTGGATGGCGCATGCTGATACTTCCTGAAACTACAGGTGATTGGGATCAAGTCCAACTTCTCCCAACCGTTCTTCATCCACTGGGACGCCATCCTCGGCACTCGGATGACACGGAAAGACATCGAGCTGCGGCGGCAGCAGCGCAAGACACAGTAGAGCTATTGTACAATCACACCCTTATATGTACCGTTGGTCCGTAGGATTTCTTGGTTTTATCTTCGTTAGTGTAGATGGTTGTAATCGGCGTGATGTTCCCTGTCTCGTTTCACCCTTATTCACGTACCCTCCCTGGCGACCTGCCCGTAGACTGGCACTCTCCACTCGTATGACAGGAAGTAATGATGTTGACGAAATGATATGCAATGTGACGAGGATATGAAAGTGACATAGACTACCAGTTTGCAAGAGCCTCCTTCGTGAGTGGTACGCTCTCCATCTCGTGCTCGTACTCGACCTCCACTCTTGGACCGCCTTGGATTCGCAAAGTTTAGCATGTGCATACTAACAACCAGAGAACTGCACTCACGTCTCGCCTTCTTTGCTGGGCCCTTTCGGGGAGGCTTGTCTGTCCTTGAGGGAGCTTTCCGCTTGCCAAGCGTCGACTTTTTGCTGGGAGGCTCCTCATCCTCACCACTACTCTCGTCCTCTTCATCATCTTCCTCGTCGTCCTCTCCAGACTGCACATCCCCTTTAGCATAGCTCCCCCAATAGCATCCCGAGAAATACTCACCAGAACATCCTCCAAGTCGCTCAGCTCATCCTCGTCCCCACTCACGTCGCTCACGAACTCGCGCTCGCCCCAGCCTTCCTCTTCCTCTTCCTCCTCCATATCCTCCTCGTCCTCCTCGTCTGTCTCGTCGTCCTCCATGTCGAGCTCCTTGCCCTTGCCCTTCTCGCCCTCCTTTTCGCGGTCGAGCACCGCACGCCAGACCGCCTCGTTCACGTTCAGCGGCGCGTCGCCGTACGCCTTGCTCTTCAGCCGCTCGATGAGCTCCGCCTCGATCGACCGCTCGAGCTTCGCCGCCGAGAGCGCCTTGCGCTCCCGCACGGCCTCGCGCCGCTCCAACTTTTTCTTCACCCCAATGAGCTTCGGCCTACGAACGCGTTGTGTGAGTACGGCATGCAATTTCGCGGTGTCTATAAAGAAGCAGACGCACTGTTGTCGGAGGGCGAGCCGCCGCATCTTGATGAGGTACTGCGTGATTTTCGTGACTCGCTGCTTGCATTTGTGGATCATGAAGTTCGGCCAGTGGATGAGCTCCTTGTCGATCTGCTCGAGCGCCTTGGTGTAGTTGTTCGAGAGCTTGATGCGCTCCCACATGTGCGCGGGCGAGTGCGCACGCTCGATAGTCTTCACGTAGAGGTACAGCACGCCTAAGCGGACGCGGGGACAAGGGGTGAGCATTGGCCACGACCATGACCCCGGTGCATGCGGGTATTCTAGACGGACATGCACATACCCTCTTTCTCCCTGACCGTCGCATACCGCGAGTTTGCTAATGGGCAACTTTGCCTGTTGCACAGACCAGTAACGTTGTACTCATTTCTGCAAAAGTTCTGCGTCGCAGTCCTGTACAATGAGCTTGTTAGTAAACCTGTTGCCGAGGACATGAGAAGCGACAGTACGCACTTGACTTTATATGAGCAGAACTGGGTGTTAATCACCGACCAGATCACGTCGTCGCTCTGCATGATTACTGAGATGAACGAGCGACTAGGATAGCAGACGGAGGCGTAAGGGGAACGAGGCGGACGGAGGGGAGGACTTGCTGAACTCAAGACCGAGCTCGCCTTCTCAAGAAAATCTGGGATGCGCTCCGTGATTGGCTGGAAGGCCTTTCCCACGATCGACGAGCGCCTGCGCATACGGCGCTTACATGCCCCATGTGCGCGTCTCGTACCGTACCTGGCGTCGGGCGGCGACCCGACTGACCATAGACTGCCACCTTCTGCTCATCTCTACAAGACTACCGCTCGTGCTCTACGCTCTCCTTGTAACTGCTTCTCCTTTCGACGCTGCTCAGCAATATGATTCGCTCCTTTGCATCCACCACATACACTCTTCCCATGCTCGCTTCGATACCAGGCTCGTCCCGGCTGCCCGCGTCCGCGGTCGCACGAGTCATCTCAGCCAGCCCAAGCCCAAGCCTCAGCCTCAGCAGCAGCAGCGACCCTGCGCTGCGGCGCCGGCGCCGCTTCCACACGTCGCCTGCGCGGTTCGACTTCCACTTCGACACGCACCACTTCGTGCAGCGCCTCGAGCGCGAGGGGCTCAACCGCGCGCAGGCGGAGGGCATCATGAACGCGATGGCGGAGGTCATCGACGAGAGCATACGCAACATGACGAGCAACATGGTCACCAAGGCCGACCAGGAGAAGGTAGGGCTGCGCGGTCTGCCGGTGCTTTCCCCTGACACGCTGATGCCGACGTGAAACTGACACCCATCGCCGTAAACCCGCACCTTTACCCCGCTCCGAATCCGATTCCGAATTCGACTCTGAATCCGAAACGCGCCTTGATTCGGACTCGATCAGCACCATTACACGCAACAAGTGGACTTTGCGCAGCTCAAGTCCGAGCTGCAGCTAATGGAGAAGAACGAGCTCGCGATGATCAAAGCGGAGAACGACCGCCTCGTGAACGACATCGAGAAGCTCAAGCAGCGCCTCCGCGAGGAGATCACGCGCACGCAGGCTGGGGTGCGGCTCGACCTGAACCTAGAGAAGGGACGTATGCGCGACGAGAGCAGTAAACAAGAACTCAAGATCAAAGAGGTGGATACGCGGATAGAACAGGAGATCGCTGCTCTGCGCACGTCGATCCAGGTTTCGAAGGTGTGTACCAGGGGAGCGAGCTTGCACAGCTTTCACACTCACGCCATTATGTCTAATAGGCTACGACATTGCAATATCTTGTCGGTTTCGGTACGTTCATATCTTCCACCATGTCAACGTCGCTCACCGTCCCGTTTTAGTCACCGGTTGCTCGGCTCTACTCATGGCGTATATGCGCTTCCGAGTCTAGCCGGGAGGCCTGGCCCCGTTTGCGAACTTGCTTGCACCATGGACTACTCGCCTGTGCACGGACGGACAGGCTCCTCCGTTAGAGCGAACTTACGATCTTTATAGTTCTCGGTGACCGATGGATTATCAGAAGACGCGTCGAGTCTCGCGTCGTAATACCTGTAAGTGTTTTACAAATGTCTTCTTGTATACGTTGTGGTTACATCTCGCCACCCAGATCTATGTACCCATACCTGTATTCCTAAGTCCAATGCTCACCCTATTGCACATTCTATCCACGTCCTCTAATCGTCTAGTGGGGGCAAAGGGTCGCTCTCGATCGGTTCTCCGAGCGCAACGCGCCTGAACTTCTCGTACGCCCGGTCCAAATCGTCGTTGACGATTACCAGATCGTGGGCACCCTCTTTTGCGTATTCAATTTCCTTGAGCGCCGTGGCGAGGCGCTTTGCGACAGCAGCTTCCGTCTCCGTACCTCGGCCTTGCAGCCGCTCGCGAAGCGCAGTGAGAGATGGTGGCGAGACGAACAGATAGACGGGGTTCAGATTGGTGGCTTTTATTTGGCGGACGCCCTGGGACGCGTGTTCGAGGGCGAGAAGGAGATGGGAAACCTCGCGAGAGGACGTACCTGAGCCTCGATATCGAGGAGGCATCGCCGGCCGGACTTTTCGATCTCACGGACGGTCATAAAGCTCGTGCCGTAGAAGTTACCGGAGAACTGGGCATGTTCGATGAACGCGCCCTGGGAGATGAGGTCCTTGAACTTGTCCTGAGAGACGAAGTGGTAGTCCTTCCCGTCGGTCTCGCCTGCGCGCGGCGCGCGCGTCGTGTCTTGACCAGGCACAGTATTAGCTGTCAAAAGGGATGGGACGAGGCAGGGAGGTGTGCTCACGGGAGACGCTGAAGCCAAATTTGTCCGGAAACTCGGCGAAGAGACGTTTGAGAAGTGTGCTCTTGCCTACGCCGGAAGGCCCAGAGATGACGAGTGGACGGAGAAAGTCCGCGGCGGGAGGCATCGTGACGAGAGGAATACAAGGGAGAGCCAGAGCGAGGACGGAGGAGGTGGCGGCGAGGACGCGAGGGCAGCTAAGCGGTTCTGGGAGATAATGTAAGTACCGGAAATAGCAACAGACGCCTTGGCGACAAATTGTTGTTGTCAAAGTTAGCGGGGGTAAGTAATGGGAGAATTGGCGCTGGGGCTAGTTCTGGAGTGATTGAAGCGGGAGAGTCGGACGGTGCTCGTCCAGTCGCTCTGTCTGCCTTCCAAGCCTTCTCTCACCTCCCTCCTTGCTCTTCCCCCCTCGGGCTCCCCATCCCCCGCCCTTTCCCGCCTCCCGCCGCGCTCCCCTTCCTATCCTTACTTTAATCCTTCGCCATTCCCTCTTCTTCCGCACCCAACCCCTCCCTATCTCTTCCAGACCACCATGGGTGTTGTCTGCTGTCGGCCCCAGGTACGCCTCTCCTCGTTTCGTATCATACCACTGCTTGACAGCTCACGCCGCCGTTCAGCCTATTGACTTCGATGGGGAAGTCAATCTCTTTCATTTCATCCTTTTGCGGTGCGTAGGGAAGGGTGCCTTCGGCAAGGTGAGCATCTTGTCTCTCTATCCCAACCCGCCTTACCCATGGTCGTATCATCCCATCTAGGTCCGGGTGGTCCAGCACAAGCAGACAAGGGAATTGTACGCACTCAAGTACATCAACAAAGCCAAGTGCGTCAAGATGAAGGCCGTCGCGAACATTATCCAGGAGCGCCGATTGTTGGAAGAGGTACCTCACTCCCGCTCGCACCTTGCCCCACACACTCCGTGCTCACCTCAGCTCTTCCATGTATCAAGATTGACCATCCGTTCGTCGTCAACATGAGATACGCATTCCAGGATGACGAAAACTGCTTCTTTGTCTTGGATCTGATGCTTGGAGGGGACTTGAGGTGTAAGTTCCGCCCAGCTGTGGCTCGAACACCATTCATGCTGATCATCCCTTTCTCGTGCAGTTCACCTGGAGAGGCTGGGCTCACTGTCCGAGGAAATTGTGCGTTACTATGTCGCCGAGATTTCCTCGGCGCTTGCATTCCTCCACGAGCGACGAATTATCCATCGGTAGGCACCTCCATTTCCCTGGCCGACCTCTTTGGGACAGCCACTAATAGCCCCTTAGTGACCTGAAGCCGGACAATATCCTCCTTGACGAGCGTGGGCATGCCCATATCACCGATTTCAACATCGCGGTGCACTACTCAGAACGACGACTCCTGCAAGGCGTGGCTGGTTCGATGGCATACATGGCTCCCGAGATCCTCGCCAAGCGCGGTTATACTTACACAATCGATTGGTGGTCGCTCGGTGTCTGCGCATACGAGCTCATCTTCGGCCGTCGACCGTTCCGCGGCAAGACCAACAGCGACCTCACGCACAGCATTGCTAAGGATTCGTTGCGTTTCCCGGAGGACGCTGAGAGCAGGTGCAGCAGGGCTGGCATTCAGGCGCTCAAAGGCGTGAGTGATTTTCCCATGCGCATTTTCTTGACCGATGCACTCTGCCGACCATCCCTGCGCGCCGTTGTGGAGCCCAGGGTCGGCGACTCGGCTAGACTGGATCCTCATTGCCCATGATTGATGGCTGATCCGCCCCCTCTAGTTCCTGGAACGTGACCCTTCAAGGCGGCTAGGATGCAAGCCGAACGGAGAGGGCTTCGAAGAGTTGAAGAGGCATCCTTGGTTCTCATGTATCGACTGGGATACACTCGAAACCAAGGAGCAAACAGCGCCTTTTATTCCAGACGTATGTTTCGCGCGACCTTTACACGTGTTCTGTCTACTCATCTCGAACGTGCTCGTAGAACAAGAAGGCGAACTTTGATGCATCGCATGAACTGGAGGAGCTATTGTTGGAGGACAACCCACTGCGTGCGAAGCAGCGGAAAGAGCGAGACATAAGCAGCCTGAGCGCCGAGATGAGGCAAATGGAGGAACAGTACGTCATCATGCTTCTCTGGCTTCTTTGGCCAAACCCTATCTCGGCATCACCGACGGGACACTAACTCGACCACGCTTGATGTAAATCAGGTTTACCTCGTATGACTTCAAGAAGATGCAGCGCCGGTCATACTACCCACAGACGCAGATCGCCACAACGGTGACCGCCACGTCGTCAACAGGGCCGAACTCCTCGCGGCCAGTTACCCCGATGACGATCGGCAATGACGGAACTCAGGAAGGATACCCGTACAACCAGAAGCCAATATCCGAGCATGACATCGGCATCGTGGACCACTCAAGTCCTGTCGAGATGGCCGAGCTCAGCGAAAAGGGCCACTAAGGGCCCATATACCCGCGCTGCGCTATCTCGAACCAGGTCGCCGACGCTTGCATGCTATACGTCCCACCATCCCGCCAGCGGCGAGGCGACCCACTTGTCCTCTCGTCTTTGGTTTGGTCGTGGGCCCAGCTTCTTATCTCATCTGTACCTCGTCTTGTTTGGTCCGCGCCAAGGTCCTCGGTGTAGTCTCGCGCTTCATATATTGATATCCATAGCATGGTCTCTCTCCATCTCTCTGTCTCTTCTCCTGTCTCTATCGGCATTCTACTTCCCCACTCCTCGTGCGCCCTTATCCAGACGCTCTCCCACTCCCCTATCCCTATCCCTATTCTTTATAGTCGAGCCTGCCCACCCGTCCGGCCGCTAGCCGCTCTCCGCGCCTCCTCCCTTCGCGTCTGGTTTCAGTTCCGGTCGTCCTCGCTCGCCGTCGCATGCACATCACGTCCCGGATCCCCGCTCTCGATCCCCACGACCCCGCGTTATGCCCCTCACGTCTGCGCCCACGCACCGTCCCGCCCGTCTGTTCTGAACCCTTTACCCGTACCCTACTTGTACACCCTACTCTCCCTATTTTCTCTCCGCCTTAGCGCCCCAGCCATCGTATCCCCGACCCCAACACATAGTTCCCGGTCATCTGCAACCCGTCCGTCGGCTTCTACCCCTTCACCTTCGTACACTTCTTACCGCCTGTCTGCCTGTCCCTCTCTGTTTCGGTCTTATAGTACCCTCGTTAATAGGCACCGCGCCGGCTACTGCTTGTGTCCCATACTTATTCCTCCTCATTTTTTTCTCCTTTCGTGTGTCTTTGTTTTGTTCTGGGATCGTGTGCCATATAGCGTTCGCCGCAATCACATTTCTTTCGGGAGCTCCGCGGAGGACTCGGATGACCGCACAAAGTCCGCTCGTCTGTGCCCAGCTGCGTTCGCCGTTATGGCATACTTTCTCTTTGCCTTGATCTACGTGCATTCTCTCCCTCATTTTTACGGGTCGCTATGGGAGCGGGGCGTAGTTTGTCACCGCCGTCGCCGTCGCCGTTGTCGTATATCCTCTTCGACTTCACCAGTGGAAATCAAAATAGTAGTCCCAACGAAACCTGTGTATACCCAAGTAACTCACAGCGAATATATACCTCCACCACAACCCCTCTATATGTACAACCATAGGTACTCGATACATACACAACGTCCAAGCAAAGCAACGAACACTCGCTCGACACGCAGCCTCGGGAGCAAGCAAGTCGAGCTTGATCACACCGCCCTGGACTTCCCTCCTCTGCGTCTCCGAATCGACTCCGGTCGCGCATCTACCTGCGCTTCCCCAGCTTTCGCACCCGTATCTCCATCCTCGGGCCCGAGCACAACTGCGGCAGGCTCGCGGCTTCGACTTGTTCCGCCGCCGCCACCGCCACTGCCACTACCACTGCTACGGCTGCGCGGGGCGGCGCTGACGAACGTGTAGAGGAGCGAGCCGAGGAAGACCATGCCCGCGCCGAGCCCGAGCTGCGCGTTCCAGCCGTTCCCGAACCACCACACGCTGAAGCAGAGGCTGAGCGCCTTGCGCGTCGTGAGCACCAGGTTCGTCGACACGGACGAGACGTGCTGTGCGTCGTGTTCCGAGCCGGGTCAGCACGTTGGACTTGCGCGTATGGACGAGGAAAACAGGGGGAGGAGAGGGCAAGGGGAGGGCAAGGGGAGGTACGCACCGATGTGAGCTGGTTCACGCCGGAGACGCAGGCGAGCTGCGTGAGCATGTTCGCGCCGAGGATGGCGTACGGGATGATGCCCGAGAGGCTGCCGAACGTCTTCAACGTCTCCGGAGAGAGCGTCCGCGGGTCAGACAGCCCGCCAAACCCGCGCTTGAGGTCTGGTATAAACAGGAGGAAAATGGGCAGCGAAAGGCAATGCTGCGAGCCATGAATCGTCGTGTCAGTGCCGAATGTCGCAGCGGAGAAGGAAGACCCTGTCCTACCGTGTAGAACACGCCCTCTTTCCAATGCGGGCCGTACTTAGTGTACGTGCGCTCCTGGACGACGCCGAGGATGCCGGTGAGCAGCAGGGAGACCGTGAGCATGACGACCCCGATCGTGTATCGCCCGACGTCTGGCGAGTCGTCGCTACTGGCTTTCGGTGCGGGACGGGCGAGCGTCGCCAGAACGACTCCTGCGGACACGAATGCTACGGCAGCCTGATTCACAGGAGGACGTGTCAGACACCTGCCAGAATTGATGGGAAGACAGGACGTACCACTTGAGCTATTGAATAGCGCTTCTTGAGCACAACGTAGCCAAGCAGCATCGAAACGGCCAACCCTATCGTGTCCGGTTAGCATCAGGCCCGGAGGGGTACGAGACGTCGAGAAGAGCTCTCACCGGCCGAGCGAAAGACGATTTGCACAGTGAGCGGCACTGAGAACGCAAAGACCCAGTTGTTGAGCAGAGATCCGGAGGTCAAGACCAGTACTTGCAGTGCCCAGTCACGAAGCGGGACATGACGCGGCTTCAGCCTAGGGACGCGGCTCCCCTTTAGCCAGAACAAGAAAGACGGGAGCGATTGGGCAGTGATGAAGAGCATTTGCGAGAACGTGAGCGTCGTCCCTGCGCCGTGGGATGGTTAGCAGCTGCTTGGGGCTCGGCGTGTAGAGGGAGCAACCAAGTTACCGATGTGGGCATCCATCTTGAGCAGTTGTTCGTACGACCAGACGTTACTGTGTACGAGACACTGTCAGTGTGATCCCCTTGAACCGAACGCATGCAGGCTCACGAACGCGCAACATCCTCCGAAGACAAGGCTTAGAATGAGAGTGTAGTCCACGAGGGAGAGGGCCACGGCCTGTCTCGTCGCCTTGTTCCGGTCATCCGATCTTCTAGTACTAATGGTTTTCTCGTTGTCGTCCAAAGCTTGGGCAGGTGCAGCGTTGCGCGAGGGTCGTTTCCTGGCACCCATGTTGCGAAGGTTATGATGTGAACGGAATGAAGGAGAGTGCTGCCCAGGACGGATACATGGAGCGGCCTGAGAGTGGCTATATGACAAGATATATGGGCCCCCGACCCGAGCTGGCCACGTAGTGTGGGCGTGGGCACTGGGTAGTAGCTAGTGGTGGTTAAGTACTGTGGGCCGCCGTAAGAGCCACTGCCAGGGACCAACTGTTCCCTCAGGCTGGGATCATCCCCGGCCGCCGCGGACCGCCACCGGCTCTCCAGGCGATGCGAGCTCCAGCATCTGCAAGCACTCTCATCTCATCCATTCAGCCGGCGCCGAGTACGGTACAACAAGGATTAATGCTCCGAACACTCCTCGAGTCGAGGTTCATGACGGGCGGAAGTCGCTGTTCAGCGTGGAACGTTGGAGGTAGTCCATTGCATCTGGCGTTAGAATTTCCACCGTCTGAACGCGTTCTCGGCCATGATGCATGGGCATAGTATAGCATTCTCAACTCAAGGAGTGCATCCGTGCGCAGCTCTGCATGCTGCAATATACATACTAGCTCGCCGAGCGAGCGCAATGGACTATAATACACGAGGGAAGACCATCCAGAACCACAGTACGATTCATCGTACGCGTGACCAGGGCTCGCTAACCCTTCTTGAAACCTATCGCACTCTGTCAGAACACAGTGAACGTATGAACAAGGGTCTGCACTCACCTAAGCGACGACGTTCGTAGAACAAATCCGTTCTGCTAGCACCTAGGTTGACGATCTTGGGACACCCATCGCGGTCCTTCTCTAACCTAGTACATTCGGCACAGTAATACGCGTCGGAGATACCTATACGGCCTTGGTTAGCACACGACCTCGGTAGACGGGAACTACTGACGTACCAGGCGAACCGCAGATGATGCATCGTCCACCGTAAGTGCCAAAGTTGCATTCGTCACAGATGCGGACAAGGGTCTCGGGGCGTACGTAGGAATCACAAACTGGGCTGGTATCGGCCGGTCAGTACCCATGAGAAGCTGCGCAAGCTGCACGACGTACCACTTTCCGTCACACTTCTCACAGAGACGGCCGATGGCTGGAGTAGGAGATGAGTAACATACACATATGGGACGAGGATATCACAACATACCGATGCCGGGTTGCCTTCGACACATTATCAGATCTGGGAAGTACTGATGTCAGTTCAGAAACATACCTAGCAGCCTAGACGTACTCACCCGGATGATGTTTGGACATGGTGGAAAGACAAGGACGTTACGGACGATAGATGGTGGTGGTGGTACAAGTCTAAGAAGCGCCTGTACGCTCTTCTCGAGACTTAGCTTGACTAACCTGATTTGTCAGCTTCATGATTGTCTATAGCACACCGTTGAAAGATGGCTTACTAACTGCATCCTACTACCGACTATCGCTAGCTTGCTCTTGACGCTGTGATTTCCCTGCTTAACCTATGGTTTGGGACGTTAAGAGAATGTCGGTGAGGTTGATCGTACTGCTCGACTACTACTCAACACGCTCCATCTGACAGATTATCTGAGATCTCAGACGAGCATGATCCTCAAAAGCTCTTGAATTCGACTACTGTGGAGATGACTAGCGATCCGACGCATACCTTGAGGACATAGCTAATCCCAGAAAATCTCGACTGTGGTGCATACAGATTGGCAACTAGAGCGAAACCGGTCGTCGTGCTAAGTACTAACGCTGTGCAACCGTCCCTGGGGTGCCAGTGCATATTCATACCGTGCACCGACTCTTACCGTGCACCGACTCGTAGAGCGAACTACACTGTCTGCAGCTCATGGCCAAGTGTCGGGTCCGAAAGAGTGATGGGGGGACGATTGGTAAGTTGTGATGCAGACGGATTGTCCGAGCTGGCCGACTGCAGCTGAAGCTGTAGTTTCGGGTTTATCAGCATCGCGCCTGTACATCTTCGCTGGAGACCGGTTGTATCAGGTGTGTTGTTCTATTGTGTGCGAAGATTGGCCACGCTCTGATACTGTAATAGCATACGGCATTGCGGTATGCTAGCGCAGTTCAATGTACGAGTGTGCCTAGGTACAACTAAACTGAAGTTTTTGTCTCTCGCTTTCGCATATCTGGTTACTTCGAGGGGTCACGGCGTCAGCACGTGTTAAGCATCTGGGACGACCCGGAGGAAGTGGAAGCGTTGCATAGCTTTGGCTGCGCGAGGTGCGTCGCAGTCGCTGCGTTGCATCTGTCAATCAGGATTCTCAGTCAAAGGTGAGACTCATAGATCGCTCTGCAGCTTTATAGCCGATCCCTCAGGACTCTCCCCACCCAGCCACAACCGACCGCCCATCGTACCACGCATCCGACGAGTTATGGACACTTTCCCTCTCGAGACACTCCAGTACATTTTCAGCTTCGCCTGTCTCGACGACGGGCTCACAGGCTGCTCCTTGTCGCGCGTGTCCACAACTATCCGCTCTGCCGCGCGCACGACACGATTCCAATCGATCAGCCTCTACGCAAACTACGAGCACGTCATCGCGTTCGCTGCGCTGTACAAAGCGCAATGTGCGGCTTCGCCTGAACAGCACCCTCGTATGTGGCACCTCGCCATCAATTTCCCCGCGCTCCTCGTAGACGGGCTGTGCGAGATCCCGCAATGGCGTGAGGACCTCCGATGCCTCTTCCGGACCGTTGCGCGGGACCTGCGGTCCCTCCTAATCCTTGTCGATATCGAGGGCGACCGTACACTCCAGCACTCATGGCCTGTTTTCGACAGTCCCTTCCCCTTGCTACAAGACGTCACCGCCGTCGCTTTGTCCGACATCGGAATGCTAGTCGATAAGTCGGCTGCAGCACCGATATTCCCAGCCGCCACCCACATCCATCTCGTCGCTACCGCGCGGATGGCCTTCTCCCACAATATATGTTCATGGCTCATCCATGCTCCTCGCTCCACACATCTCCGCATATCGGACATCAACTACTGGAACAGAGGATTCCCCAAGGACTTCATGGATGCGCTAGGCTTTACGCTGCCGCGGCGTCCTGACCCGGGGATGCAGCCAGTCCGTCGTAGTACGCACACAAATCCATCGAAGCCCCCACGTCCAATCACCCACCCGCACCTCCGCTACGTTGCACTCCAGTCCATCGTCGCGCCTGCACCCGGCGGTCGGTGCGGCACGGGCTGGTCGGCATACCGCGCCTTTACGACCTGGGCGAACAGACTGGCAACGTACAAAGGGCTTGTCAATCTTGAAGTCGTTCCTGTGAGGCCATTTGCGAATAGGCTATCGTATGTGCAGTGGTGCAAGATGGCGAAGGAGAGATGGCTAGACCGTATGAGCGGCGGACTTGGGTGCTGGGACACGGACGCCGTCGAAGACGTACAGCTGGAACCGCGGACTAGGAGGAGGCCTACTGGTGCTAGAAGTTAGATCGAACGCCCACGCATCGTCCGTGCGGTATCACGGCATTGGTGACTGCACTGCGTCAGCGTAGTAGCTTGTTTGTCATCATGTAAACCTGTGGTGGTATCCCTTGCCGCAGGCATCGCTGTAGTGCGGCATGCCAGGGATGCATCGGCTAATAGCTTTAGCTACAACAGCGGGTGCCTGGCGCCGCCCCGCAGGATGTGCGGTGATTTGTATAAAATGCGCCAGGCGCATGAGGAATATTACGATGGCGATCACATGGACTTCATGAATCATTCGGTTACAAACTTAGTTAAACACGGCGGGACACGGTACATCACAAGAGGCGAAGAAACTATCGTAGTTAATATATCAGACTATACATCACGACCACGAGCGCGCAGCGCTAGTACATGACGCATAGAAATTGTCAATATCGAAGAGCAGGGACTCGTTCAAGGTAGTCTCAAGCACGGAAAACACGGAGACAACAGGCAAGCAATAGACAACAGGTAAGCAATGGACAACAGGCAAGCAATGGACAACAAGTACACCATGGGCACTTCGATCACGCCGAGCCCTCGTCTAACTTGGGTCGAATGACACCTACGTAGGGTTGGATAGTACCAGGGCCAGAGAAGACCGCAGCGAGAAGGACCATTTCCTCAAACGCGACCGGCTGCTCAAAGGGACTAAGGACCACCCCATCCAGCTGTATGAAGGCAATCAGCAAACCCATTCAAGCCTTTTAAGCTTAGTACTTTACCGGAAGCTTGTCACGAAGGTCCTTCGCGATAATGACCGCCAGCTCGCTTCGAGTCTTGGGGATGCAACGCTTCTCAGTCCGAATCCTGTGCTGAGTCGGGGGCAGGGGACAGTCGGGGAACTAACGGAAAGCTGCTTGAGACAACTATTCGACACTGATCAGTGCTGAAGACTGGAACGCACGCGGTATTGGATGCTGCGCTTCTCGTTCTTAATGTCCTTCACGCTGAAGGCTGCGCTATTGGGATCGCGGACGACCGCCTCCGCATTTGCCAGAATATCAACGAGCAGCGTGGCATGGTAATTGACCACCAAAAATGGCGGACGCTGTTCAGGTTTGTACTCATCCTGCTGAAGGATCTGCCATCATGCGTCAACGCGTTATGGACACGCGGCCAGATAGTATCAAAAATACTTACTACAATCTTTGTCGTACCATCGAGGAGCTCTGCGTTCAAGAGCTTCCATAGTCCGCCGTCGAACCCGTACCGCATCAGCGAGAACACGTCGGAATGGCCTGCGACATTGACCACTGCCATAGTTTGTCCCGGGATCTCATTCGTGGCAATCGTTGTTTCTTCGTCATCAAGCTAGTAGCGGTGGTAAGCAGGTAGCCGGACCGCAAACAGTCGAGAGTAATCCCACATTGCCTCCCTTCCACAAACCGTCGGCCTGCTTGTTGAAGAGAAGCGCTGTGTCGCCCACAATTCCAGTGGCTGTGGTTCCAACGGGGAAGTCAACATCGTTGGCCTGCACGTCACGGCGGTGCGTCAATGTTCACTGATCGTACTGCTAACGTGTAAGAGCACTTACTAGCTCAAAGCGCGGCGCACCACCGTCATAAAACAAAGGGTGGGGTGAAACAGACATAGCAAGATCGGACGCTTCTGGGGTGACCTGGGACCATCATGGGCTCGAGCTCCGCATTTTATGTTTCGAAGACTTCCTCGAGATATCGCAAGGCGAGGAGAGTGAACGGTGAAAGGTGGCTGAGGATGTCCGGATATGAGGATGGATATGGCGCAGAACAGCCTTGCAGGAATCCGGGATGCTGTCTCTGGCCCGGGGACTTGCATAGTGCGACGGATAGAGTGCGCAAGAGGGGAACCCGCCGTAAGAGAACGAAAGAGCTTGCTTATCCCGATATGCCGCATTGTAGCTTTCGCCTGGGGTGCCGTCAACCAAGGGCAGGATAAGCAACGCGTGCTGTGCGTTTGGCAGCAGCATACCAGCCTTGTAAACAACCATATCAGTATATCTCGAAGCCTTCAGCAGTCGGCGCAAAAGGGACGTGTCTCGAGGTTCGATGGACGAGAGCGCGTCAAGGTGCGAGGGATATATGCTCAGGGATTTTCACCACTGGCGGCACCTGAACGAGACAATAGCCAGACGTCATGAGTCGTAGTATATGCATAGCATATGTAGCCTCTCGCTGCGATCTGTCATAAGAGAGCTCGTCAGTATCTGGAAAGTCGCGGCGGGGTGAAGTCGACAAGAGCTCGCTCACACTTATGCCGCTATCCATCCAAATAGCCTTTGATCAGAGTCCTTGGTGGTTCCGGTCAAAGACGATGTGTATACCCTCGGCACTAGCAAACTCTATTATTAGCCTACCAGCGTCAGACAATGAGTCCATCTCTCAATATCCGTATATCGAGACAGGTGAACAGACCTACATCTCTTGCCTGAATTTACTTGCGCAGCGTTCCGCTAGATGTGAGAATATCGAGCTTCCTCCTACAGCGGTACTTAGATAAGCTTGGCCCTTGATCAAATCGTAGTAGCAAACGCGGTAGGAGTGAAGACGTGCCATGCATAAGAGAGTAAATGCAGAGTACTATTAGCTATAATCAAAGCAGCATCAGAAAGCATGCCGAGGTCTCTATATCACCCTCTATCATTAGGACCCTCCGTCCGTCCATCCAACAACACGTCGTATGTATATCCAACATCGCAAGGCACGCACAGCGCAGCCCTCGACAAGCCCTCGGGCCTCATCTACCGTCTATATACCACAACCCCGCCCTCGAGGAGCAAAGTTTCATTCAAAACCTGTCTCCGCCAGGACGAATGCTGCGCGACGGCGAGCGCGCAAGCGCGTCGACCTCGAGATATCCCGCGTTGCCCAGCGTGTCCCGCGTGCCCTTCCTGCTGCGCCCAGGCGACCCAGGCGAGCGGGGCGACGGCGGCGCGTCGAGGTACGACGACGACGAGAACGGGGCGACGCCGCGGGGCAGAATGATCGGCTGGATCGGCTCCGTGTAGCGCAGGTCGAGGTCCTCGAGGACCTGCTTCAGGTGGCGCATGAACGCCGTGCGGCGCACCCAGCGGCCGCCCCAGTCCTGCCAGTTCGGGCGGTGCTCCATCGCAATGATGAGGTGGATCGCGTTCTGGTACTCCATCTTGTCGATGTTCACCGACACGGCGGACCATTCGCGGTTGTTCGCACTGACATATGCCTGCAGCCGGATCCGCAGCTGCTCGATCAGCTCGAGCGGCGTGTCGTACGCGACCATGAGCGTCGTCGACTCCCACATCGAACTGCTCCGGCGCAGGTTGTGCACGAGCTTGGCGCTCGCTAGTAGGGAGTTGGGCGCGATGATTTCCATACCGTCCACACGGCGGAACGTCGTCGAGAACAAGCCGAATTCGCGCACGAACAATGGCTGTGTATATCTGGTCAGTTACGGTTGTCAATGCTCAGAGAGCCTTGCACTATACCTGATCGTCAATCATGACCAAGTCGCCGACATCGTAGACATGCGTCGAGAAGATGAAGATAAGCTATGAACAAGCGACCACGTTAGACCGGTTATCTGGATCTCTAGAAAGTCGCATTCTTGACGTACCGACTCGAACAATGTCTGCGCCGAGTGCCCGAAGATGAACGAGAAGCCGACGATGATCGTCGCGAGCGGGACAAGCGAAGCGATGGTGTTATTGCGGTTGAAGATGAGCAAGCAGATGAAGATGAAAATCATGAGCACGACCGAGAGCATGACGGCGTCGAGCTTCGCGACGGCGGAACCGACGTCCTACGAATTAGATAATCGCTGTCAGATACACCGAATAAGGGCCAAACAATTCCTTAGGAACGCACCTTCAAGCTCGCCGTCAGGGCCTTCCGCTCGCGGTAGATGCGCCGAACGGCCTCACGCATCTCACGTTTTGAGATATCGCCGTTCCCATCCTTGTCGAACAACGCAAACGCTGCGTGCTATCCAAGCGTCAGCATCTTTGGTCAACACGACAAAGGAACAACAGCAAACTTACTGCATCCGCAACAGTCGGGAAGTACGGGTAAAAGTCTACAATCGCCAAATACGCGCTCAGCACACATCCTCAATCCACTCAACCAAACACACCACGACAAGCGGCGGCAACTCACCTTCGACAATCAAATGCTGCCTCGGCGGATGCACGTCGCTCAGCGCGCTGAACAGTTTCCGCGCCAACTTCCCCGCGCTCTCCAAGCTTCCAAACTGGCTCTGCGTGACCTGCTCGAGCGCGCCCCCGAGCTGGTCGACGATGACGGCCGCGACGACGTTCCTTCTCTGCCGCTTGTTGTTCCGCTTCGCCTCCTTCTTCTCCTTCAGCGGCGCGGGCGACGACGACCCCGACCCGTTGCTGCTGCCCGCGCCCCCGCGTCCGTTCAGCTTCTCGTTCCGCTCGGGCGAGTTTGCGCGGCTCCCGGGACGGCTCCGCCGGCCGTTCATGCCAAGGATGTCCACGCTCGACCCGCGCGAGCGGTGTCCCTTTTGCCCGGGCTTATACGAGAACCGCTTGGGCGCGGGCTGGGCATTGGAAAGCCGGTCGAGCGCGCGGAGGCCGAGCTGGTTTTCCGCGATACGGTCGGCGAGAGCCTTCCTGTGGAAGTTGATCGCGACATAGCGAAGGAACGCCTTTTCTGCGAGCAGCAGTAGTCCGCCGGAGAATAAGGCCTGAGGCGGAGTGAGTCGCATGATCCGGCATGGCACACGACCAAGGCGAGACGTACCTCCATAACACGGTTGATGATCGTCCAGTATGAGCCCGGCGGGTGGTAGGTGGAACGGATCACAGAGAGCGCTATCCACATCCACGCAATGTCGAGCGCGAGTTTGAGCCAACCGCGCACTGCGGCGATGAGCTGTGTGCGGTGTCAAGACATGCGCGCGCGCGCATCCACAAGGAACCGTGCTCACCTCGATGGAGACCCTCGCGCGCTCGACCTTATAGCTCGTGATACGAAGCATGACCAAAACCAGATGAGGAATGGCATCGACAACGATGTATGTCGCTACACCAGCGGCCCAAGAGATAGCGAGCCATAGCGACCAGACATGGACCTGGGCCTTGACGATGCTCGTATTGAAGCGGAGGTTCACGACGAGGAGCGGGGTGATGAGGATGCCCGCGCCGATGACGCCTACAAGGATGACACGGAAGAGCTTGGGGAGCTTGAGGAAGGCGCGATAGAGGGCATGGCCGCGCCGGGCCTTTATCGAGGCAGCGATGTGCTGTGACTTTGCGTCGTCCTCGGCCTCCCAGTCGAATTCGTCCTCGGACTCGGTCGCGGTCGTGCCGGACGAGTCGGAATGGTCGTCGTCGTCCTGCTTCACGAGCTGCTCGCGGTCGACATGTTGTGTGGGAGGGTGCACGATCTCCGGGACGACTCGTTCGTGGAATGGGCGGGGGTCCTGCTTCTGGTCGATAATGGTCAGGTCGATGTCTTCTTCCGGCTGTCGTGAGGTGGGCATGGCATTAGCGTGTGGGCGCGAACTCGGGGCCTAACGAGTGTGGGTGTATGGGGCGTAGAGGAGGGCGTGGGTGCGGAAGAGGAAAGCAAGAAGGAGAAGGAGGAGGGGAGAGGATGAAAAGGAAGAGAGAGGTGGCTGAAGAGCGTGGCAGGCAAGCGACGGGAGAGATGCTGGAGCGATCGCCAAGTGAGGGCGAGAAGTTTGTCGAATATTGAGCGGAGGTCCGACTCGCTTACCACGCTGCTCTAGGCTGCTCTAGCCTTAGCCTTCCGCTCTTATTTTGTGTTATATCCCCGGCTTTGTTTCTCTGCTCTCGCTCGACGCATGCACCTCCGAAACCAGAGAGACGATGAAGAGAGGACCCTCGTTCCTCGTTCTCGGCACGCATCCTTCTGCCGCGCAGCTGTGGCGCTGGGGTACAAAATTCGTCTCTTCACTCAGACCTCTCGTTCTTGTCTCCATGAATCCACACAGGCAGTGCACCTGCTGACCGTCGCATCTCTTCCCAATGTTCCCGCCAACGAAGCCGCACACAAGTGATGATCAAAATGCACTGCAGCTGAATTCACGAATGGGCGTCGGGCGGTCTGTCCAAACCGTGCCCAATGTCCGGCGATCCAAATCGACCGCTCGCTTGAAAACCGCAAAGGGTGATGTCATCCCGTCCGTTTCGGGCAGTCCGTTGCCCGTATCCGCTTCCGCTGCCACGCTCTTGCTGCGCCCTGCTCTCCGTCCGCCCTCGATATGTTGATACCCCACTCGGGTCAACGCCTTATCCAGCGCCCGTTTCATTTCCATTCTGCATACGATCTTACTCAACGCCAGGCTCTACGTAGTGTACGACTCCTTCTATCCAAACCCAACCCAAGAAATTGCTATCGTCTTGCATTGACCCAACTTGCAATTTTGCAGTGACCAGTGGTCTCACGCGAGACCCGCCTCCGCCGCGAGCGAGTGGAACGAGCTCTGCTTGTTCGCGAGCAGGTTCTTCGGCGAGTCGAATTCGATGACCTGCATAAATGACAGCACCCCATTAGATGCACCATCACACCACTACACGCGCCGTCCTGTCAACTAAGAGCTAGCACTCACCCGGCCCGCATCGAGCACCAACACTCGGTCCGATTCGAGGATCGTGTTTACCCGATGTCTATAAGGACGCGCATCTATCAGCAACGTATCCACGACAAGCTAAAGATGAGGGCACTTACGCGATGGTCAGCATCGTGACATGAGCGAACTGCGGCCCACGGATGATCTCTTGAATGGCACGGTCGGTGTCAAGGTCCACAGCGGACGTCGCTGTACGTCACCACATATCAGTCTATCTATAACCTCCTTCATGCGCGTCCTGGCTGCGACCACTCACCTTCGTCGAGCACCAAGATTTTAGACTTGCGCAACAGCGCACGCGCAAAGCACAGCAGCTGCCTCTGGCCCGCCGACAACGACGACCCACCCTCTCTCACGGCCGCATCCAGACCTCCCGGCAACGTCTCCACAAACGCCTTCAAGTGGGTCTGAATGTGACGAGTCAGTCAGCCCCTACACACACAATCCCCGGCGGCGACCGAACAGGACCCGCGCGACACGACACGCACCTGCTCAAGCGCGACCCAGATCTCCGCGTCGCTCGACGCGCCCGTGGGGTCGATGTTCTCGCGGATCGTGCCCTCGAAGAGGTCCGGGCTCTGCGGCACGATGGAGATCGCGGAGCGGACTGCGCAGCGTTGGAGCAAACCGTCAGCTGGGCTGCGCATACACGCACACGCACGTATTCATGCACACGAGCATGTAACACGTCAAGCACGGAACATGCGAGGATGACACTCACGGTCGTGCAAGCCGACTTTGGTGATGTCGACGCCGTCGATGCAGATGGTGCCGCTCGCGGGCTCGATGATACGGAACAAAGAGAGCAGGAGCTATGTCGCCGCACGTCAGCTTTATAGCCAGTATGCGGAAGCACAGTGCGACACTCACGGACGACTTCCCGGACCCCGTCCTGCCCACGATACCGATCTTCTCGCTCGCGCGCTGTGTGGAGCGCACCATCAGCACCCGTCAACCTCGCGCGATTCCTCCCGGGAGCAAACACTCACGATCTTCACGTTAATGTCCTTCAGCACCAAATCGAGCTCGGGGCGGTATCGCGCCGAGTACTGCCTGCACGCGAAAGTGCAAGGTTACGCCTCGCTCCATGGTGATGTGAAGAGAGGGCGTGTTTCGTGCTTACCTGAACTCCACCTCGCCCTTCGACGGCCAGTCCTCTGGGACGGTGCCTGGGACTTCCCATGGAGCCTCTGGCGGCAGTTCGATGTAGTGCAGGATACGCTCGACGCTGACGATGTTCTGCTCGACCTCGCTCGCCGAACGCACAAGCCAGTTCTACCCAGTCAAACAGTCAGCACGGCATGCTCTCGTTCTAGCATCGTAGAATAACTCACCAGAGAACCAGTCGTGTTCAACGCGTACGAGAGCACGAAGCCAACCAAACCGGCGTCCACGCCCGTCGTCACGAGTGCAACGATCGACAAGAGCGCAGCGACGAAGATGATCGTCGACCCGACGAATTCCAGGCGGACGGCGAGCCACCGGTTCACCGAGATACTGCATAGCCATCGTCCCGGTCAGTCGCTCTACTCCACGATACATAGCCGCGAAAGGGAGGAAAGAGCCCGTACCTGGGAAGGTAGCAGATCTGGTTGCGGTCGACGCGCCGCTCGTTGTTCGCGACGAAGAGCTGCTGCTGGCCGAACGCGCGGATGGTCGACAAGCCGTTCAGCGACTCGGAGAACCACGCGAAGATCGGTGAGCGCGAGACGGCGTCGAGGCGCTTCAGCTCACGCGAGGTCGAGAGGTAGTAGCTGTGGAAACGACGGATGAGTATCACATGGTACGTGAGGGGAGCGCGAGGATACATACACCATGACGCGAACGTAGAACCACGCCAGCGGCGGGACAGCGATCAACTAATGATGCGACAATCAGCGCAAGATTAGGGAAAATGCCGACGAACTACTCACGAAGAGGGGGAAGCTGTAGCCAATGACCACCACAATCATCGCAGTCGTGCAGAGGGTCCTGACGGAGTTTTGGATGACCTGGAAGATGTCAACATATCGGCCAACAAATTGTATCAAACAAGACGCACTCGAGCCAGAATCATGTCGACAACGTAGGTGTCGCGAGAGAACAGGTTGAGAATGCTAACAGACGAGATGAGCACCTCCATTTGGGAAGGATTAAATGCAAACTCACCGTCCAGTAGGCGTCAACTCGAAGAACGAGAGCGGCGCATGCATGATAGCGTCCAACATCTATTCCCAACCATCAGCATACAACAATAACCCCATCCCCCGTCCAGACAACGTACCGCGTCATGCAACCTCCTCGAGCTCCTCACCGAGCACAACACCCAGATCAAGATCGCCGCGACCGCACCAAGCAGCGTCGACGACAACGAGAACAACCCATATCCAAGCAAGTAAACACCCGCCCCGGCATTATCGCCCTCCTGCCTGTTATGCTCGCCCCACGCGCGGAGCGTGTTGTTCCCCAGCAAAGACGCGACCTGCTGCAAAATCGTTGCTACAATGAACGCACCGAACCCGGCCTTGGACGCCGCCTCGACGTAGCGCAGGTACACCTCGCGTTTCACGCGGCCCTGCTCGGTGTGCTCCTTCGTCGGTCCGTCCGACGCGGACTTGGTCGGGAGCGTGTCCTCGATGACGGCCTTGCCAAACGACTTGCGCCGGATGAGCGTCTTGTCGACCGTCTGCAGCTTCTCCTCGGTCAGGTCCTGGTTCGACTCGACGGCGGTGTCGCCCTCGGAGGAAGGCGTTGCGGAGAACCCGGTGATGAAGGGAGTGGACACTCCCGACGTCAGAGATGCGGTCAGGTTGCCGTGTCCCTTGCTGAAGCGCCGTGTTAGCGAACGTCGCGATTCAGTGATCATAGCGTGGAAACTTACACAAGCTTGTGCAGCTCTGTCTGCGGGTTGCCGATGAGATCCGCGTATGATCCGCATTCCAGGATGACGCCGCGGCGCATGTACAGAACTTGGTTGAACTGCTTGAGGAAGTGAATGCTGTTCGTGACAACGATCCGAGCCTTTGTGGCGAGTAGTCCATTGGGACCAATGACATGATCTGCACAGAAATGAGCTTATGCTCATCGTTGTCAGTGACTGATAGCACCCACCAAAGACGTGCTTGGCTACATGCGAGTCAAGGGCTGCGAGGACATCGTCAAGCATTACACTACGAGATTGGCCACCAGCATGAGCTAACAATAACGTTTACAGGGCAGCGGAGTACCCACATATCGGCTCTAGCATAAACGGCGCGTGCCAGAGCGACCCGAGCACGTTGCCCACCGCTCAGCTACGTGATGAAACGTCAGCAAACCGCGCGTCCGTTGAAAGCAGGCCTCTGAACTCACAGTTATGCCTGCGAGCGCAATCAGGATCAGTATGTCAATTTCAGAGAGCCCTATACAAGCCCAACACACCTTTCTCTCCAACCTCCGTCATATCGCCATTAGGAAGCAGGGCCAAATCCGGGCGCAAAGCGCACGCTACACACACAGCCGTCAACAACCTGCATCACTCAGCTTGTCAGGGTAACTCGCCATCTAGTACGAGATTATAGAATTCTTCGTCGTATTTATGCGAGAATAGGATATTGTCGCGAATCGTGGCGCTCATGATCCTACGGGCAGCAGACTCGGATAAGCAGGATAGCCAGAACCAGAAGCAACGCATGCATACCAAGGGTTCTGGGGAGCGTAGGAGATCGATCCGACTACCTTGACGTCGCCGTCGGTGCGCAACATCTCACCGATAATGGCGGACAACAAACTCGTCTACCCATCTCAGTTAGCTCTGATTACATGCACTTGAATCGGCGTGCATACCTTGCCAGCGCCAACCCGTCCGAGAACGCCGACCAATTCGCCCTTGCGAACGGTCAAGTTGATATCCTCGAGCGAGGGCGACGGCGCGTCTTTGTTCCACTTGAACTCGCCATTCATCACAGACACGACGACGTCCCCGAGCTCGATGTTCTCCTTAGCAACAGCCTCGCGGACGTCCGGCTGAAGCTCGTCCGAATTGAAGAAGGCGGAGAGACGCTTGACGGAGACCATCGCTTCGATGATGTTGGACGTAACCATGCTAAACTGTGGGTCACAAAGAGTTCAGTACGTCTATCAGCAACCACAGAGTGGTCAAAGGGAACTGACCATGTTCAGAGGGAACTGGAGGAGCATGTAAAGAGAGATGGCAGGGAAGATCTTGTCGGAGGTCAGAGGAACATCGGATGTGTATGCAGCCACTGCGAACGAGCTGAAGGCAACGAGCACTGCGATAGATGTTAGCTGAGAAATAGATAAAACAGCAAAAAAGCCAACGTACGTGGAATACCACTCCAGAGCGACGTGTTGAGGGACTATCGATTAATATAGTCAGCTCGAGTGTCGTGATATGTGTATACTGGGAACGTACAGTCACGACACCAATCTTGCGAAGCATCCTCAATTCCTGGTTGTTCCGCACGTCCGAGACCCAGCGGATGAAAGCGTTCTCCCATGCATACAGCTTGATACTATGTAGAACTTGGTCAGCAAAAGGAACCATATGAATCACAAACCTGCCTACCTGCGAATGTTCGCGAGAAGATCCGACATGAGACGCGTGCGCTTGTCCCTGTTCTTCATCTGCTGCTCCTGCAGCCTCTTAAGGAGGCGAGCAATGAGCGTGTTCAGGGGGATAGACACGATCATGATCGCCACACCGACGAACGCAGGCCACCCAAGAATGTTGTAGAGCGAAATGAATGCGAGCGTGATCTATAGGCAAACGCGTCAAATACCGTCATACGCTTGCGACTTCGACTGGGAGCATACCTGGAAAGGCCCGGAGATCGAGATGAGGCCGTACGTGCACAGGTCCTGGAGACGCATAGCGTCAACGGACATCAAGTTCACAATGTCTCCGGATGCGCTGCTACGGCCATCGTTGGAGAGCACCAATGCCTTCTGGTAAATGGCGGTAATAAGTCCCGAACGGACCCTCATACCAGTCTCGAAGCAATGTTGGAAGTACTGAGTACCATTACTCGTCAGTCATGATCAATATCACGCATACTGAATATCTCTGTACCTGGTGCAGGATAATAGTCTGAATCATGGAGGCGCCGAACATGATGGCGGCAATGGCGAAGCCTTCCACAGCCGTAGGAGGCTCGCGGTCCATATCCTTGGCGCTTTGATACGTCGAGATGTATGACAGAAGCCAACGCAGAAGCTGAGGCTGGAGGAAAGCAAGCGCATCCTGGAGGAGCTTGAGGCCGAGCGCGAATGCGTACGGTCCTCCGTAAGCGACGAACAGAGCAGACCACAATGACGAACTGGAAACAATCCAGAGTTAGCCTATAAACGCCATCCGATCATAAATATAAGCGTACTGCTTGCGCATAGCTTTCTTGAGTCTCTCCCCCAGCGCGCCTGCCTCATCTCGGGGTACGAGAGCAGGGAGGTCGTCTTCGGTAATATACTCGGACGCGCCCTTCTGCATGAGGGTGTCCATCCACATGAAGCTCCATCTACTGAAGATGTTCGCCGTGAGGAGAGGGCTCTCTACATGTCCTTTGATAAAGTGTTCCGGACGGTCTTCTTCCGTAAATTCTGGTCCTAGGCATTCTAACGCAAATGCAGCAAGTCCAAGAAGCGTAACGCCTCCTCTAAGGATGACTACAGGGAGCAATCCAACAGGAGAGATGGAGAGGCTGGTTCTTGCCCAAACGAGGATAGCAAGTGCGTACAGCGGCCAGAAGAGGAGGATGAGAGACGAGGAGATACGCGTGCGCACGTGGTTCTGGTACACCAAGAAAGGCGAGACAAACAAGGCGACGGCTTCTAACGCGTAGGACCCAATAAAGACAACAGGTCTATGGGTGACGAGGATCAAGATTAGGTTGGCACAGCTCGCAGCGCACGCGAGGGAGAGCAGGAACTAATAGTACGAGAACGCGGAGATGAGAACGGTGACCACGCATGCGGATCAAACTGTAACTCACTAGCTTCGCACGCAGGACCCATAGACTTTTTCTGCTTCTGTCCCTAGTCTCCTGTGAACGGATTGCCCAGCATGCGACAGCAGCAGCGAGGGCGAAGACAGCGAGGAGCGGGGAGAGGACGGCGCCCTCTTCGAAGCATGGAGTGAGATCGAATGGACGAATGCGTGAATGTGGACGCCAGCCTTCTGGGTCACCGCGGCATGTCAACAGGGTCGACATTGGGCGTTGGTGGGTGGGAGTAGATGGCGACAGCGAGCACGCAGAGAGCGTCGACGATGGCGAATGTTGTACTCCTTCCTCGAGCGTTTCTTCTCTCTTTCAAGATGCCGCCTCCCTCTGCCGGACGCTGGGTGACTAAACGTCATTCCCGGCCCGCGTCGCCTATAGCACTTTCTCCGGTTTTCTCGGAATATCCCATTCACATCAAATACTGCGACGCCTCTCGACCGCGTAACACGGACATAGCACAAACTTCGGCACCGTACGTACGCACGTGTGATTCGTGTCTACGAGCTGGTGCCATTGTCACCACTCGCCGTCGAGGCAATATGTGGGCTGCTCAGACGCGTCTGGACTTCATGAGCAATGCTCATAAAATACCCCCAGAAACTGGTTCTCCGGATCGAATTCACTTGAGATCTAACTGTTGCAGCTTGGCAAAGTTGCTTCAAGATTGCTTCCACCTTGACAGCCTGAAGCGAAGTTGTGGCATACGGCTGCGCGCAACTAACAAATTCTGCTGCGCCGCTGACTCACCGTAGTCTAGCCAAGGGCAAGAACGACAGGGTCAATCACTTACCTCCGGCTTGGTCGTCGGGCATCGTCAACATGGAGTAAAGTATTTCCTCCCAAGGTTGTACAAGTTCCCACACACCAGCCGACTCGGACTTACTACTAAGCAATAGCCCTTGCGCAGTTTGCTACCTGAGTAGCTTCGCGGGAAGCTTCGGGCAGGCCTTAAACGTACCTGCCAGTAGCGTCTTCGACCTAGATTCAGGCCTATTTGTAGGCCCAACGAGCTACAGTGCGCCGAAACGCCTTGAGATGAGATCAATGTGCGACTTCAATCTCACGCCTGTCGTGATGGTCCAACGCGTGAGCATCACAGTCCAACTTCGTTACTCTTACATCGATATCCTATCCACAATTCCTCCTTGTTCCTCCGATATTCGCCACCAAGAACCTACTCAGGGCTCGGGCCTCCGCAAAGGGCGACCATGCTGAAGTGCATGCTCGCCGTATGAGCGACGTACGTGTTCCGAACGAACTTCGCCACATCCTATCACATTGTCAGCATGTCTGAGCAGACACATAGTCGTAGGGAAATTCTCGATTGTCGTACCTGCAGGAAGTCATTGCACTGTCCCCTGTCAATGGGACCTACCCGGCGACCGTCCAGCTCGATCAGGCGCATGCCCTCCTGGGTGACAGGCGTGCCGTTGTCCCTGGCGGGAGGAGCGGGTGCTTGGACGAAGCATGTGAAGTGTAGGTCGGTGTCCAAGTCGGTCGGCACAGCGGTCTGGCCTCCCGACGCGGCGTCAGCGTGAATGTCCGCAAAGAGAGGGGTCGTCTCCAGAATCTTGGCGCGCTCTTCTGGGGTCTTGTCTACGAGTCCCAAACCAAACAGGCTCAGTACTGGATGATAGGATATTGTCCGGGGATTGGTTGGTGACCGACCTTTGGCTACATCGATGAACTTCTCGATTGGGCTCTCGGGAGCGAAGGTGACATCTGACTGTACGCATTTGCATGAGTGGTGTTATGACTGTCAGTTCATCAAACGAGTGTGCTTCACGAGGGACCTACATTGATGAGTGAGTGCAGCAGGGCCATCGTGCCGCACGCATTGGAGATCTACTTGTCAGTGACCAGTAACCAGTAACCACCCCTTTAGCGTTGAACACGGGCACTAGGTAAGATACATTCCGCACCGTCTGCTTCATCCAGAACAGAGTCGAGTCGACGGGCGGCTGACCCTCTGCAGTAATGCGGGCGTCCTCTTCCCGCCGTTTCTGCTCGTACGCGTCCGTGATGGGGAAGAGCAGGATGACCGCCTTGACCGGCTGTGTCACCATACCAAGCAACTGCAACAGAGATCGACGCAGATGAGATCCTCGATGTTATGAGGTATGCGCAAACGATGCGAGAGGCTTGCCTCCGGGTCGAGTCCATAGATGTCTTCGAAGTGAGCCTGACTTTCAACAAGCCCCGCTTTCACCGCCCACTGGGAAACGCATTCATGCGACTGTGTCAATATCCATTGCCCATCTATGTATGTGGCTCTTGGAGGACGACTTGCCTTGGTCAGGACCTAGATCGTCAAATCGGAAGACGTTTCGTTATGTATTCACTAACAACTAATTGATGGTATCGCATACCTCTGGGTTGCTCTCCAGCGGGATCCAAGGCCCGCCGCCAGAGCTTTTGTCGGTCTTTGTCTCAGACATACTGGTTAAGATTCAAGAATAGCAGGCTTGTTTTGGGGCTTGGCTTGCTCTGCAAGTGGTTACGAGAGACAAGATCGTCGATCAGTGGCGTGCGTGTTGCAAGTGCAGTACGGTCGTTTACTGCGGCACAAACTCAATCGACGTCATCGGTCCCGACGAGGATCACAGTCATAACAGTATTCAGCGCTCGCGTGCGCATGTACCAGATTCTGTCAGTCCTTGTGGTAGGCGTTCGTTACTTCTGCGCTGGAAGTAGTACAACCTGTCGCTCTATTTGCTACAGCTTCTAGGACTATCGTACACTACTTCTCCCCTGGCTACATTGTACATCAAACACCATTTATGACGACTTCGTCTCCTCCTTCGAGCTGTCCGCGTTTGTAGGCTCGGTCTTCTTCTCAGCCTCCTGCTGGGCGTCCGCCTCATAGCCCTCGACCTTCATGTCGTTCAGGCCGAGTTCCTCGTTCTGCTCCCACGTCCTGTCGTACATCTCGATCGTCATGTTCGGATCGGGGTCAGGCGCGTAGATGTTCTGTAGGTACGAGTTCGCGAGCGGGTCGTCAAGGATGAGCGTGAAGGGGTGCTCGACATTCTTGACCGCCTTGAGCTTCTTGAGGAACTGCTCAAAGCTGTCCTTGTCGCTCCGCGAGTCTCCGGACGCGAACACCTTGTCTGAGAGCTCTTCGTAGATCTGATCGAGGATACCCTCGAGTGTGGTAAAGCGACCGCCTAGCGTTCCGGCCTGGAGAACGAGTTCGATCTCGGGTATGCTCATACCACAAGACTCGCTCTAGAATGGCAGTTAGGTTTACAAGCGACGACTCGTCGACATGACTCCACACGTACCTTCAAGATATCACGGCTAAGATCCTCACGGTCCTCGACCTTGAGGATAATACGCTTGCCTTGGGGAGAGATGGCTGCACCGGATTTGACCTCGTTGTCGCGGTACCCGCACTTGTCACAGTTGGTCGACATAATCAGAACATCCTATCGCACCTCCGAGTCAGCATCGATACCTTCAAAATGAAACGTATACCGCATACCTTGAAGTACGGGATGTTAACCTTCTTGATGTTCGTGTTACACGGGTGGCCGCAACTCGAGCAAGTGCCAGGGAACGTGAAGACCTCCTCGTTCTCGTTGAGCAAAGGCTCTGCAGACTGCTCCTCGCTCTCCTTCTGCTCCGCCGCAGCCTCTGGGACAGGCTCGTCGGGAGCAACGAGGCCAAGTGCGATATTTTGCTCGCGCGTCCGGTGGTATGTCCGGAGGTTCCACTTGGGGTCGGCCATGCTCCCGACGAACTCTACGAACGAGTTTCCGGCAGGGTCATCGAGGCGGATCGTGAATGGCTGCATGGGGGTATCCATCTCCGACGCACGCTTGGGTGCCTTCACCTCGCCAGTCGCATTCTCACCCGCATCCTCATCCTCGTCGTCGCCGACGATGTCCCGACACCGTGAAAGGATGCTCTCGATCTTCTCGTACGCTGCCGGGCTCTCGACCCGGCGGAGAGGCTGGTCGGCGCCTAGGTCGATAATGATGTCACGAATGAGACCCTCGATCGTCGTGAGCTGACCGCGTCCAGGCGGGATCGTCAACTCGAACTCGGGGATCTCGACACTGCAAGTGTTGGACTTGACAATCTGGCGGTCAAGGTCCTCCCGAGCGAGAACGCGCACGGTGTAGACCGTACCCTCCGCTGAACGTTGAATTCAATCAGCTTCTCGGCATTGAACAGAGATGATAGTCAGCACTTACGTCGTATTGACCCCGCCGACTGTACCTCATTATTTGAGAAGCCGCAGTGATCGCAACGGAAGGACATGACGATGATCTCGCGGAAGTATGGGATCGATGTCAAGAGTAGTCTCGTAACTCCCTGCAAATGAGGAGCCGTTGAGTATACTGTGTACTTGCAAAAAACATGTAGACATACTTGTTGCTCACATCGCATGCACAGAGACTCAATCTCCTGTACAGGCCTCTCTTCGTCAAGGGTAACCTCCACAGTCTGCGCCTCGACTGGGAGCTTCTGCGTTTGGTCTACGACCGAGCCGATCGCCGGGAAGAGTTCTGGGTTTGTCGACATTATGGATTATGTCGTGATAGTCGTAAACAAGATAGTGATCGTGATGTTGTCAAGCAAAGGTTGGAAGAGTAGCGTCAAGTCAGCTGCTTGTTTTTATGAGACTGGGGGACCAGGGTCAAGTGTATGCCAGAGATTTCGAGAGCCGCAGAGCCGGTGGCTGAAAACGCGGGACGCGATCTGCAATCTGCGCGATTACATAGGATTACGTCACGTGCCGTGCGTCCTCAGTTCGAACCCCGCTGAGCGCGTCTTTCTTCGCGGTTGCCTGTGGACATTGTGTTCTTGTCTCGCGTCCACCGCTCTGCCACCCCACGACCGCCTTTGTTCGACGACCACCATGTTCCCCAGCAGCAACTCCTACTCGTCTGGGCAGACTAGCGGCGGCGGCCAGGAGCAGCGCCCGCAGTTCCCGCACTCGCATTCGCATCCTGTGCAGTTCAATGGCTCGCCGTTCTCCGTGGCGGGCATGTCCAACCAAAGCGCAGGAAGCCCGAGTGTCCGTGGCGGATCGCTTGGGATGAGCATGGGGTCGTCCCTTGGTATGGGATCTCCTCTCAGCGAGAGTCTGTCCCAGTCACGCAGCCATTATCAAGCTGGATACCTCATGGTACGCGGTTCGCCACACGTCTAGTAGTGGAAACCTTCTAACGCATCTGCCCATCTGACAGTCGGCCAGTCAAAGCAGTGTAGGTGTCATCCGTAGACGCGTCTTGTCAAGGCACTCAGCCCCATCTGCAGTCCTCTCCTCCTAGTGGATCACGTCATGAGGACCCGCCCATGGTACAAACTAAGGCGAAGCTCAACCATACCTTTTCTGGAGGTGCCATCGCAGACTTCGGGATGGATTCCATGTTTGAAAGTTCTAGGTATGTAGGCGTTTGCATAGGTGTACTACATGTGTTGAACCGGGTGTATCAGACAAAGGCCACGACAGACTCTAGCGGATGAGGATGCGCCCCCTACCGCCTCTGTCAACGACCTCATCAACGAAATACCCGAACCGACTACGGGTCGGTTCCCACAAAGGGTACGCCTGCGCCTGTCCTATCGTAATGGCGGGTACTCGTACTCATATTACGCGATAGCCATCCGCGTTTGACCCTTCGCAGAGCAGGGCTTCCCTCTTCAGGTCTTCTCATCCCACCACTCCCAAGCCAGCAGCGCCTACGCCACCGTCCAACGCGCAACCGCTCTATGTGGTTGTCTTTGGGTACCCACCTGACAGATATAGTGTCACCGTCGAATACTTCCGTTCCCTTGGGGAGGCTACGGAGCCAGAGCAGAGCTCAGAGATCGTGAACGCTTTCCGCATCGGGTACCTGAACCCTGCTGAGGCTGTTCGCGCTATCCGCAAGAATGGTGAGGTAGTGGGCGGCTCATGGATGGTTGGCGCCAAGTGGGCAGTACGTTGAACGAAGTTCTGGGCTCACTCGCCTCGTGCTCATCTGTCTTTGCAACTCAACCTAGGACCCCGCACAAGCTGAAGCTATACTCGGTGCTTCGCTTGCACGGAGCACGGCGCAATCGCCCGAGTTCTACGCTGCCAGTCCTGACGGAAATGCTGTCCCATCCTCGTCATCGAACATCTTCGGTCCCTCTCCCCCTTCAGCACGCATGAGCGTTGACGAGATCGTACCTCGTCATGGCACGCCTCTCAGGGGGGAACCATCAACTCCTACTGTCGGTACTCCGATCAAGCTCGCACCATCTGCAGCTGCATTCCGTCGAGGAGGCGGCAGCGCACCCACAACGTTGGCCAAGGGTGCCTCCGCTGCTGTCCAGCCGATACAACACCTGGTGCCTGCATCCGCTTCTTCCCCTATGCAACAATCCCCTTCCAAAGGCATGTTAGGCCAGGTCTCGGATCTCATCTTTGGTTGGTAGTGCCTGTACATATCCGGGTTATGACTACGCTGTCCTACAGGGTTCGAGATACAACCGCTCCACTTGTTCCTCGCGAACGTCCACTTTGTCACCCTCCTATCACGCAGTGCCGCCGCGCCGTTTGAGACTAGCCAGGACTAATGGTACACGCGCTAAGTATACCGAAGTTTAAGATGTTGAGCACTGATGAGCACCGGATGCCAGATTGAGTGCCCGTTCTCACGGCTTCTGATTCTGACGCTACGCATAGTCTCGTATACCGGTCTCAGGCCGGTATCAACATGTCAAGTATGCGTGCCTTACGATATCACAGGCAGGTCAAGACGTCGAAGAACCATCCAAGTTGACCGTTGTCGCCAGTAACGAGCAGTGGCCCCTACATATGGAGCTGCATTCTGAGCACTGCCCGTCGAGCTCGTGGCGAACTGGTCCCTGGGACTCATTTCAGCCACTGCGCAGTGTGCCGCTTGCACTGCCTCTGTTGGCTGCTTGGCCCAATGTTTGACAAACGATGTACGTACTGATGCGCATGACTTGTAGGTTCTATGTGTCAAGAATCGAGCCAGCATGCTCGTCGACCTTTCAAGCTCGAGTAAGACTCGACGGCCGACGTTGGACTGTGCAATGATGACGCACCAAAATCAAGCGCCTTCTCTGGTTTGATTGTCGCGTTTCGGGTGCGACAGCTGTGAGCTGTCCCACCACGATCTCGTCTTCCCGAGGCAACGGGCTATTGAACCCTCGCATGCGGTTGATTCCATCAAGTTCATGATGCGGCGCTAATCTCCCCACCGACCATCTCCTTATAATGACCGAGGCGGGGCAAGACGCGACCACGGACGGCATTACGCCTCCACGACTGCCCTTTCTACGCTTGACACCAACTTCATTCTCTTCGCGGCGGGTTCTTCTTCCTTCAATTTTTCTTGCAGATATTCTTATAAATTGCGATTTGGCCTCAAGAAAACTCCGGAGCATCGAGAGCGCTAGAGCCTCAAACGACGAGGAACGATAGCCACGGTCAGATATGATTTTACACCGTGCTTCTTTGGTATAGAGGTTCTCAACCATCAAGAAGGTTCTCGCCCGACATTGTACAGCTCCCACTACCACCTCCACACCGCTCTCCAGACCACCATGCCTGGTCTCGCTCTCCTGTCCCCAATCAATGAAACGGAGGAGCTTAGCCCCTACCAGTACTCTTTCCGTTATGGACGACACCCTTCACAAAGATCGCCCAGTGAGTACTGCGCTTGCCACCGAATTTGAACCTGAGCTAACAACGCCGTCAGTTTCCAAGGCCTCCTTCCAGTACATGAAAGATGCGCCGGCAGGCTCACCGGTTTCCGGTGAAGTGACCATGGACGATATCTGGATATACGACTGCTACGTTTCCGAGGACGCCACCTCCCCCGGAGGTTATCCTCGCTCGCCGTCCACGGCGTCCCACAGTCGATCAATCAGCTTGCCTTCTACGACTGCGAGCCTCTCCCCCATCGTCTCCGTCCCGGTCGTTAGGGTGCCGAGTCCGATTAATGTCCACGCTGCTTCTCATGATACGCAGCGCACCGTTCCCGCTGAGGACACCGAAATACAGGGGACGGAGCTCGCCTATGGCACTCTCCCCACTATCACAACATCTGTCTTCAGCCCTGACACCCCCGCGGAGTATCCCGAGTACTCGCCGCTTGAGCAGGAGGCCATGACAATCTGGGAGGTCATCGACGAGCTCGCTAGCGCTGCGGATCAGTTTGCGGGGCTAGAGACGCTGCTTTCGGACGCGAGCGCCGCCGATCGCCCGCCCGAACTCGACGAAGATACCGCCTTCTGGTTCATCGAGGGCTTGAACTTCCTAATCAGCGACTACACAAAGGTCGCCGACGATCTTCTGGAGTTCAATGGTTTCGTAGAGCAACTACTATTGAAGGATCAAGAGCTCGCTCCCCCGGATGTGGTTGCCATCAAGCACGCATCATTCTCAGAGCAGGATTCAAAAGAGGTGCTCGCAACAGCAGCGAAGATATCTGAAGTCGAGGTTCGGAGGGAGCTCGCCAAGCTAGAAGCAGCAGTCCCTCCTGCACCCAAGGGCAAGCGACGATCACGCGAGCGGCCTCCATCGCTCAAGCTCTCGACAGACGATGCTGTGTTGCTCCAGGCGATTCGACCACGCTCTAGGTTACAGAGCGTAGGAGCCTTGGGGCGGTTCTCGGAGGCGGAGTCGGACTCTACCCGAACGGATATGCTGAAGAGGCATCGCGCGTATGCAATCTACGGGGAGGTATGTAGCGCAACTGGTACAAGACGAGTTCAAATTGATTGACGGCATTGCAGGAAACACCCGTCGATGACAACTGTTCAATCAGGAGTCTGGTGGACTACGATGCGATAGAACCTATGGCCGAAATCAAACAAGGGGTATGTGAACTACCTCACACTTCCATTCTCCTGTCTCTCACACTGTTCCCATAGTCTCCCGAAGCTGCACGACCAAGGCCGACATCAGGTCAAAGCATGATCCCACGGCCACTATCCTCACCAGTCACCCTCGCCGGCGCTGGGAGGTCATTCGCTCGCCGTCCACCATCGCTTACCCTGACCGACCCGAACTCCGAGCAATCAAGTCAACACTCCGCATCCAGCTCTGTGTCCTCCCTCTTTTCCGCCCTGCCACGATCGTCCACGTTCACGAACAACTCATCACCTCGCTCTTCGCCACGCCAATCAATCACGTTCGATGGCAAGCCAGACAAACCGCGCTTCCTCGCAGCCTCTGGGAACATGAAGAAAATGTTCACCAACCTGTTCAAGAAACGCGAAGGAGTACGGAACTCTGTACGCCCCTTCGGGAAGCGCACCGCAGGTGGCTCCGGCTCTGTAGACGCCACGCTTTCAGCATTGTCATTGTCGGCCATGTCGTCGTCGACAACCGTTACTCCCCTGGCATTGGGAACGGAACCCGATCCATTCGCTGCATCTCCCCCACCGCCATTGAGGACACCACCCCCAACCCAGCCGCACGCACGCTCAGCCTCGGAGGCATCTCCGCTGGACGGCTATTCGAGCATGTTCAACCCCGTCAAGGCAGCATCACGATATCCTCCCCAGCCTCTATTTGGGGAACCCACACCCTGAAATGCTGTCGAGTAGTATCGCGCACCCGCCTTAGTTCTTTACTGTCATGTTGTACCGCGTTGTACCACTGCTGTGGTCCTTGCACCTTTTATATCTTTGCACTTTACTTATAACCTCACCTAGCGTCGCTCTCTTGCACATGCATGTTGTACCTATACCACGATCCTTAATTTAATACGAGGGTACGACCCTCAGCTCCGTCGCCAAAGTCGAATGAGGTGCTCAGCGCCCCGGGCGTCAGCTTGCCGTTCGGGACCCGAGTGCCAGTAGTAAGTAAGCGATAAGCGCGCGTACAAGAAACTTCGCGATCGGAAAAGCAAGGGCAGAGTGATTTGCCTCCGTGCTGCTCCGTCATACACTAAGTGGTCCTCCTCGAACCAATCCCCGGCTCCCCATTCACCGTCTTTTGCCTCCTCCCATCACCTCCGCCAACCGTCCTAGACGTCCTCTTCGTCGCTATGGGTCAAGCAGCCTCGCAGTCCGTTTCTGCGCCGCCTTCCGCGCCCGCGTCATGTCCAATCGACCATTCTGCGAACAAGCCCTCCTCGTCCTCGGGCCCCGCCAAGTGCCCCATAGACCATAGTGGCAAGGCTGCGGCAGCAGCAGCACCACCCCCCGCACAGTGTCCAATAAGCCATGACGCGGGAGAAATCAATCCGCTGAACCAGATGCCCAACCTCTCCCAGGCACCTGCCGCACAGCAGCTCGCCGAGCTACCCACCGATCGCGAGGTGTCCTCCATCCCGCGCGACGGGTCTTCACGGTGGGAGTACCCCTCGCCACAGCAATTCTACAACGCGCTCGTCCGCAAAGGCTGGGAGACCCCCGAGGAACACGTCGAGACGATGGTCCAAATCCACAACTTCCTGAACGAGCAGGCGTGGCAGGAGATCCTGAAGTGGGAGAAGAAGGAGGATCCGTGAGTCTGGTCTTGCCAATGTGACGCATTTCGACATTATTACTAACTCGCTGGTCGTCTGGAGCAGTACCGCAGAGCCTCAGCTGGCGCGCTTCAAGGGACGTCCCGGCGAACTCTCACCGAAAGCCCGCTTTTGGCTGTTCGCGGGGTGGCTCCTTCCCTCACGATTCAAGTCAGTGCCATCTTCCTAATTTTTGTAATGAATCGCGTGCTGACTCGCCATAGCACCGAGCCGCCCTTCGACCGGCACGACTGGATTGTCCGCAGGAATAGCGGAGAGGAAGTGCGCTACGTGATCGACTACTACTCTGCCCCGCCTGAGCCCGATGGTTCCCCCGTCTTTTCGCTTGACGTCCGTCCTGCGCTGGACAGCGTCGGCAGCATCAAGCAGCGGATACTTGCCGCCAGCGAGGACGTATGGGCGAACTTCCGCGAGGAGAGCAAGCGGAACAGCTCGCAAGGCGCGCACTGATCCCTGTTCTCTCCACCACCATTCTGCCCCCTACTTCTTGGTTCCTCGCCTTTCGACGGACTTCCTAGATCACCTCTTCCCTCCCCTCAGCCACCTTCTCTCACGACTGTTGACGACACACCCAAAAGTTCACCCGCTACTATGAATCACGCTAGATGTAGTCATGGAATCCTCTATATAATGCATTAATTACCGTAATCTCCCAACACTACTGCACGAAGGCGCCGTCGCGCAGTGTCCAACTGTACATGCGTGCCAAGACAATACGGGTGTGTGTACTCTACTTAGATATGAGCGGTGGCTGGTGAAGTGGGTGGGTCGTGAGGTATGCGTGTCATGCGTATGGTGTATGGTAGATTAGCAAGGTACGAGAGCAACTTTTGCCGGGAGGGACGGGAGAGCGAAGAGGGGATTACAGGTATTGACGAGCAGATCTACGACCCATCTGTAGCGCAAGCGTCAGACCATCTTCTTGACGTTTCGAGCGGGACAGACGTACCTCGACAACTTTCCAGCCTCCTGTGAGTTCGTTGTCGAGTTCCTCTTCCACGCGTGTGATGACAGCGGCATAGTGACATTGTTCGACGCGGTCCTCTGCGCCGACGACAATCTCACCCGTCTTCGCATTGCGGAATAGGAGCATTTCTTGCGTGGCGAAGGTGATCACGAACACAGGGATCTCGTCCTCAAGAATCTTCCCTGTCGAGACCTATACACAAGCAATGCTGGTGAGCTCAGTAGGTCTGGAAACAGATGACACAATATACGTACGTCGACTTGGCGGATATCAAGGACTTTGCTATCACTGATGAGTCCCTGCTTCAAGTACTGCTCCATTGTTGCCCAAAGAACATTGTACGTCTACAAATCGTGCATGAGTCCCCCGTTCATCTAGGTCATCTGATAGGACTTACCGCCTCGCCGCACCACGCCTTCAACGCTTCCCTATCCGCACTCAGGTACGCGTCCACGACTTCTGGCACGATGTACTCCCGGAGTTCCCGCTCGAAGCTCTCCATGGTGAACGTGGGATCCATCGCCTTCATGAGCCGCTGCACCTGCGCGCTCTCATTCTCCTCGAACCATCCCCCGATCGTAGAGGTCACACTCCGGAGCGAGGACACGACCGGGTTCTCGCTCTCATCATACTGCTGCTTCAGCGACGCGAGCGACCGGAAGAGCGGGTTCGTCTCCTTGAGCTGGTTCCACCGCTCCTGCTTGGGCGAGTCCTTGTGCAGCACGAGCGCCTGGCCGGCTCTGTCATCATACGTTCAGTATATAGCAGAACTGAGGTGGTGGGAAGATACGCGTACTCAGGGTTGGCCTTTACGCGGCCACCGGTGATACTGTCCTTGCCAGCCTTCGCGAGACGCAGCTGTCGGCGCTTCCGGCGGGCCTCCTTCTCCTCGAAGCCAGCGTGCTTTGCGGTGCCGCTGTCGTCGAGCGCGTCAGCGATAGTTTCCGACAGGGTCTTGTACGCAGCGGTGTTGCGTATTGGCTCTGTCGTCTTCTCTATCGTTGATGACACGGCAGCTGACGCACGGGAAATCTGGCATAATGCCAGTAATTAGAAAACCGAATATGATGAGCATCAATAGAGGTGCACATACAGCACGCATGACCTCGCTCTCCTCCATGGTCCTGAGGGCTTCGCCGACAGCGTCACCGACCTTGATACCAGCCTTTCGGAGCTCCTCGGCCGCTGCGCGCAGACGAGGGTTCTCCTTGATGCTGGATGTCAACTATCCAACGCCAACTGATCAGCATCTACAAATTTCGTGCTCTCCAAATGTACCTACCCTTGCCCGCTCATACGCCTCCCTCGCGCGCTTCATCGCTTCCGAGTCCTGGAACTTCTCGACGTCTCCCTGGAGCTGCTTAACATTGTCCTGCAGCTCTCGGTTCTTGCGCAACTCATCCCTTAGCACTTCAACGAAGGTCTGGAACGGCGACTTCGGGGGCTCATTATTTTGACGGCGAGCCGATGAGTGGAAGGACGCAGCGGCAGGTAGACGTGCAGAGACAGCAGGATGAAGACCAAGCGGTACGGAGCGAAGACCCTGCCTGCTCAGTGCGAGAGCACAGATCTGTGCGGGTGCAGCTTGAGTAACGACCACACGGCGTAGATGACGAGGAAGCATAGTGGACGGCGGAGAGGACGACGTGGAGGAGGACGGGGGATGAAGCGAATGCACTCGTAACAACTTCTCGCAAAGATTATGAGGAACAGGCGCTTGATGCTTTCCCACGTGAGCATACCCTAACCATATTCCGGGGTTAGGGTGTTGATGTTAGCGCCTAGACGTCACCTCGCGTCCGGACGTCCGAGAGCCCGTGGCCGGACGACTGTTCTGAGTTCATCGTCCACGACGTCGTCCAACAGACATGCTTCGCCTCTGTACTACGCGTTACGCGCTCAGAACGGCCGCTCAGTCCCATATAAAGCTCGTTGGGTCGTTCTCAACCTCTGCCACTAGAAGCGCAGTCAACCGTGCTGTAGTCTTCACAGAGAAAGGCAATCCCGCTGAGGTGCTCCGGGTCAAATCCTACGATCCTGTACCTCCACCTCCTCCCGACTGTGTCAATGTCCGCTTCCGTCTTTCGCCCATAAACCCTTCCGACGTCAATGTCGTCCAAGGGGTATACCCGGCTTCCCCCATGCAAATGGAGCTCTCCGGAGAAGACGTCTTTGTTGGAGGCAATGAAGGGCTCGCCGAGGTCGTTGAGGTTGGAAGCGACGTCGAGGGCCTCCGGGAAGGCGACTGGGTCGTCTCCGGTAAAGCTCAGAGTGGCACATGGTCCTCTTTACGCGCGCTCCGGGCGGAGGACTTGATAAAGCTGCCTGCGGACCAGCTGAGCGAAGTGAATGCGGCGACCATCACTGCAAGTCACGAATGCTATCCCAATCTAGACATGTGTTTGACGAAGTTGAGCAGGTGAACCCAGCGACTGCATACAACATGCTGCATGATTTCGTCGAACTTCAGGAGGGGGACTGGGTTCTCCAGAATGGTGTTGCATCACCTTCTCTACCCCAATCTTGCAGGCAGCTGACTGAACGTCCTGCCACATAGGTGCTAACAGTGCGGTGAGTACCGACGTTGATATGTTCTGGCCCATCTTGACAGCAAGTTCACCCTGTTCTCCCATCGCAGGTCGGTCAAGCAGTCATCCAAATAGCTGCTCGTAAGGGTATCAAGACCATCAACTTTGTCCGAAACAGGTACCGCAACATCTGATTAACTCCTATATTCTGTTAGTGCTAAGTGGTGTAGGCCAGACATAGATCACCTCATATCTCAACTCACGCAACTGGGAGCGACGCATGTGTTCACCTATGATGCGCTTGCCGACAAGTCCCTAGCCAAGCATGTAAAGCAATGGACGGCCGAAAGGGTATGTTTCACACTTGATCTCAGTATGTCTCCGGTTACATATGGAGTCCCCCACAGCCCATCCGTTTGATGTTGAACTGCGTCAGCGGTCCTGATACGACCGCCATGACACGTTTGCTGGGCGACGATGCACACCTGGTTTCCTACGGCGCGATGTCAAAGAAGCCGCTATCACTGCCCACATCCCTCTTCATATTCAAGAACCTCTGTACGCAGGGGTTCTGGCAAAGCCGCTGGTACAAGCAGCACACCCGCCAGGAGCGCGAGGAGCTCATGCAGACGCTCGCTGATCTCAAGGTGAGTGCCTCCCACAGCCACAGCGCCTGCTCCATGGCCGTAGTGAATCTCTGACGTGGCCTTTCGGCGTCGTGTGAAAAGCTGAAGGAACCTGAGCACGAAGTGTTGGACTTGTCTGGAGAGTCAAGTGATGAGGCTGCGACGCAGAAGCTCCGAGAAGTCCTGACCAAGATGGAGCAAGGCTTCAGCAAGAAAGTGCTGCTCCGTTTGGGGTGAATGGCGCTGAAGGGGTGAATGCTCGGACATCATGCTTGTGGAATATACCTGTATGGATAACCCTGGTCATTCAGGCCAGGACTATTCATGTATTTCTAGTACAGTGCTTCACCCCGCTTCAACTCTCTCCGATCGCGTCTTTGAAGCCACCTAAGTCTGACCGGATAGACTGCCAGTGGACAAGACGCCACCGGAGGCACACCATACACGAAGACCAGTCAATATATATAGTCATAGCGAACACCCGGTAATATTAGTGCATTAGTGCATTTTCCTATCCTCGAAGAATCGCTGTAGCAGACATCAATCAGTATTGCTGCACTTTCATCCAAATGATTCACTACATACCCTGAGATGCCTCAGCTGCCAAGCGCACGTCGCAATGAGCACGCCGATTTGTGCCAATGTGTACCACACCGCCCGCGAGTTCGCCGACTCGCTCAAGTCCCGGAACGCGGCCTCGCGCTCGCGCTGATACTGCTGCTCGCGACGGACGTCCTCCAGCTTCATGTTGAGGTCTCGAAGCTTCTGGGAGAGCTCGGAGACGTGCGAACGGTCGTGCTCAGTGTCGGGTTTGGTGCTCCCAACGACGATGTCGAGGTACAGCCGGATGTGCGTGGTGGTGAACCAGGATGTGCCGTAGTTGCTCGAGAGACAGATGGAGTGGTCCCCGGAGTCGTGCGACGTGAAGGTGAAACGGCCGTCGGAGGGACCGCGAGTCTTCACAACGTTGTGTCCTGTTTCTAGCTCCTACACGATCACGCGCAAGCCAAGCAGAGCAGCAGAAGGGAGTGTGAGGCAATGCAAGAGCATGTTCGGGCTCCAGAGACTTACGTCCACTTCGACCAGGATGCCCAAGTTGGGGTTTTCGACGTACTTCTGCTCAGTCTCTGACCATTCTAGAGCACGGTAGTGTCCTGTCCGATCCAATATGGATGTCAGAATTCCCGTGTTCGACAACTTTGTGCCACCTAACACGCACCCTCCACGACCGTGTCCGTCGGCAGTTCCTCAATGAAGCATCGCTTCTCGTTGGTATCCAGGTAGAAATGGAGGGCATTAGCAGCCGCAGCGAAGACAAGGAGCAGACATAGGGAGAGGAGAGGGGGCCTCCTTGGGTGAGCCATGGAGGGACGTGTGTCGTGGCGGGGTCGTCGGTGGTCGTGACGAGGGAGAGGGTTATACCGTGGGAACCGCCTCGCCTACCAGATCGCTGCTATAGATTTTTGGACTTTGCACTGCTCTCACCCAGACCCTCCGCCATCTGCGGCGCCCGCTCCTTTGCTCGTACTCCCTGGTATTCCGTACGGTCTATAGAGGCTAGCCCAACATGCCGACCAGTCGCTTTGAGCCGTCGACCATCAAGAACAAGGTCAAGCGCGAGGAGGTCGCGAGGAAACAGAAGAAGGCGAAGCGCCAGGAAAAGCTGCAGAAACGGCTCGCGCAGGCAAAGGCGGAGGCAAATGATCCTTTGGCAAAGAAAGTGGGTATCCGACAAACGAGAGGCATAGTGACCTTATTCAACAAAAATACTCCCACAGAAACGTCTGGCGCAGAACGTCCCGCGCACTTTGGACAACACTCGTGAATACGACCCCTCCATCCTCACGGCCAACCCCCACCCGGAGCCTGGCCCCTCTACGCTCGCCTCTCAAGAGGACCCTTCTTCACTCACTAACGCACAACCTGAGCAAGAACAGCAGCCCCAAGACGAACATGCAGCAGACATTGCTACCGACCCGTTCGCGGCCTACTTCTCTGGTGCCTTCGACCCTAGCGTCCCACCAAAAGTCCTCATCACTACATCTCCCAAGGCGACACGGACAACGTATGACTTCTGCGAGGAGATTGTTGGTGTGTTCCCAGGGGCCGAGTTCATCCGGCGGAAGAAGGGCAAGGGCTTCGAAATGGGGAGGATCGCCGGTTGGGCCGCTAACCGCGGCTACAGTCACCTTATGGTCGTGAACGAAGACATGAAGAAGCCGAGTACGTCCCCAATCTATATGCGCGCACTTGCTATGGGAGGTCTAACTCTTGGACACAGACGCTATCACTATGGTTCACCTACCAGAAGGCCCTACAGCCTATTTCAAGCTCTCGTCTATCGAGCTTTCCCAGAAAATTTCGGTAAGCCCATGGTGACATCTTCTGATAAGAGAGAACAGCTATGTATATCTTCTGTAGGGCCATGCACGTGCGACCGCCCACTATCCTGAGCTCGTCCTGAACGGGTTCGTAACACGACTGGGCCACACTGTCGGCCGCCTATTCCAAACACTCTTTCCTCCTATGCCTGAGTTCCAAGGTCGTCAAGTCGTCACTCTCCACAATCAACGCGATTTCCTCTTCTTCAGGAGACACCGGTACGTCCACCCGGTGCCTGGTGTCAAGATGTATTCTTGTCTGAACGCTAATTGCATACTTCTCCACTCAAAGATACGCCTTCCGATCGACAGAGAAGGTTGCACTCCAGGAGATCGGGCCCCGATTCACCCTCAAGTTGCGGTACCTGAAGAAAGGTCTGCCGGCGGTAAAGAACCTCGGTGCACCGAGCAAGCCTTTGGAGTTCGACACGGAGGACAACGAGCAAGAGCAAGAAGCGCAGGCTCTGAAAGATGTGGAAATGGGCGAGTCCGCGCCGCAGGAGGACGCGACACCGGCCCCCCAGGAACCCAAGCAGAAGGTCGTTCCGCCTACAGAAGACGAATACTTGTGGATCTGGAAGGTATGTAATGTGTTTCCCTGTAGCCTTTGGCAATGCGCACTTATCATTCACGCATAGCCGGAGCTCGAGACTACAAGACGGACGTTCTTCCTCTAGATACTCCCATGTCAGTATGCATGTCTCAGCATTGCAGCATTGACCTGGTCAATAATCACGATGGTTGTTTACATCAGCGCAACGTTGTGCGGCTCGTATAGCTCAACTCGTGTGAGTCAAGGTATGCTGAGAACGCAACGCTCTATCAGAGGACCGTAATGTATTCTGGCAGCACATCCCAGGATGACGAGACTTGGTCAAGTTGGTCGGTTCAGAGGTGTAAGGTCAAGGCGTTTCCAAACAACCTCGTGGTTACCCGGCGTGCGTGGTCGGGACTCGGAACGAGGCATATCCCAGACAAGTTGATCGTGTCGATTGCTAACTTTCACGGGGTCAAGAGAATGAAAAGGAACTCTGTTCGCTATCGAGTACATAGCGGATACAATCTTCCGGACGGCAGATAGAACACAGGGATCGGAACTTTTTGCAGCATACACATCGCTTCGCAGTCTCCATCATCGTCTCGAGCTTCTCGCGGCTTTACACTGAATCTGTCACGGAAGTATGAGCCGCCGTTGCAGTCGACCTTGGATAGAAGGGTACTCACTTAGGCGTAGGTCGAGCCAATGGGGCCGAACTTGATGTTCGAGAAGACGACGGTGGCGTCGGGGCTCTGGGACTCGACGTCGGTGGGCTGGCCGGAGGTCGTGGGGCACGGGCCACGAGAGATACCAGGCTGCGACGGGTCGGAGTCGGTGGGGTAGTCGCTGTCGAGCCAGAGCATCTCCGCCTCGTGGTCGTCCCAGATACTCATGACGAGGGCCATGCCCTGCTCGAAGGACGCGCCCATCTGAGCGAGACCGCCGAGCTTCTCGAAGGTGTTGGTGTCGCCGAACGCCTGCTTCTGCGCGTTGCAGAAGTCGTCGGTGATGGAGTCGTACGCGTCGAGGCCTGCGATGTTCGTCTTCGAGTTCGCGATGACCTGGCCGTTCTGAACGTAGAGGCGGCGGATCTCGGAGAGCGCGCCGGAGGTGGTGTTGTCGGCGGTGAGGAACTGGGTGACGACCGTGAACTTCTGGGTGGTGTCGACGGTGAGGCCGGGCCCGAGGAAGGTCTGGTCGCCCATGCGCCACGAGTTGAAGTCGCAGCCGTCCTTGTCGCAGATACCGTCGTAACGCTCGTCGCCGTCACCGCAGTCGGTGCCCTCACAGCGAGTCTGGCCCTGGACGCTGCAGACGTGGGGCGTAACCGCGGCACCCATGGAGTTTGCCTCCCAGACGTCCATCTCGTTACAGCAGGTACCGTACTGGCCAGTACCAGCGTTGGGGTCGCTCGGGGAGGGCGCCCAGCCGAGGATGTTGGCCTATACGCCCATGTTAGCTGCATGGAAACTATTCCTGTGTTTCCGCTACTCACCTCGCCGTTGATGAACTTGATGTCGTGCGGGCACTGGGTGTCGCAGTAACCAGTTCCGTACTTCGAGCCGGCCTTGTTGGAGGGGAAGCGAGACATGCCACCATCCTTGTCCATCTCCACGAAGTAGAGGGCACCGTTCAAACCGCAGGGGAGCGTCGACATGTCGACGTCGAAGGTGAACTCTTGGTTCTTGAGGTTGAACATCTCGTAGGTGGTGTCGTCCTCCGAGAGGAGGTAGACACGAGAACCGATGTTCTTCGAGTACGGGCCCTGCGTCACGAACTTGAGGCTGAGTTGGTTGCCACTGGTCGTAATACCGTATGTGCCTAAGGAACAGCGGTAAGTGAGCGTGTGATGTCTTGCCCATCCCATGTGGACTTACCAGTGTAGTCAGCACCATCGAGAGCGCAGTTCTGAGCACAGGTGTCGGGGTCAGGGCAGAGCGACGCGTCCCAGGTGTTGCCGGTGTAGCAGTTGGTGCTGCTGCTAACGTCGTGGAGCCACCGCCAGTTGGAGTCGAGCACGACAGAGCGCTGAAGAGTCTGGCAGCTTCCGCCGGTTGAGCATTGCTGGACGCTGAGCTTGGGGTGGCTCTCAGCGGTGAGCGTGCCGACCTGCTGACCGTAGGCGATCGCAAGGAAGGAAAGCGAGAGGAGAGCAGCAGCGGGGAACATGTCGGTCAGCTGGGGCTGGCGGGGTAGCTGTCGATGTCGAGAGAGCGACTGTCGAGTCGATGATGTTGCAAGTCGCTCTGACCAGGTTTTATACCATTCATGGCGGAATAAATCCGGGTTCGTAGGGCTCAGCTGCAGGCTGGGCAGACCGGGCGTCGTAGTTCTCCCGTACGACGTCGCGAAAACATCAACGCCTCGCCCGGTACGATGTGCTGCATGAAGGTAGGTCTTCGAGGATTGTTGGAGGGAGATACCGAGAAGAAACCGAGGGTCGCGTCCATCCTAGAGGGCGCGCCTGCCATGAAAGGTGACCTGCACCTTCTTACACCGACCGAGGAGAACCCGTCGGTTGGGGCGCACATGAGTGCTGCGAGTTCTTGAACAACGTTAAAGCTCTCCGCTGACGACCGATGGCTTAGCTGTAGGGGCTACAGAAGTGATGAATGTGGAGCAACATACCTCGCGTGAGCCCGAAGAGGATCCGCCCATGACCAAAGCTATTTTCGAACCAATCAGACCGGTAACGCGCGCATCGATGCGAAGACATACCTTCATGTCACGAACCCCAGAATCGACTTCCTTCTCGGGGTAAAAACCATCTGCACTGCCGCACCCCGCATACGTAGCTGCCGCACAGTATAGGTACCGGGGAATATCCGGGGTACCGCAACCGAGTGGACGTCATGCCGACTCGTCGGTCAAAGGCGCCCCACCTCTGCTCACTTGACGACCTTGGCCCTACTTCTCTTTGGGCACATGCTACAGTCCTCTTCGCACTTGGGGGGTAATACTTTGGGGGATCATACGAAATGCGCACGGTCGTCTGCAGCTTGCCAACGACGGGGATGGTCAAGGCAAGCCTGGCAAGGAGCCATGCCCGCGGCTATGGTAGGCTATTGACACCTGCAAAGTTATAACCAGGTTAGACACTTAGGCAAGCCACATGTTCCTGCTCGGGCCCTTTAGTACGTTCTAGACAATTGTATAAATGGCTCAATTCAGTCTATTTGCGCTGCGCCCACAACACCATATTTAGAACATATTGCACGGAGAGTGCGCTCGCGGGGGTGGTCGGCGTGCGGCCTCTACCTGGGGCTGCAGGGGAGAGTCACTGTACCCTCGCGCGGCTCTGAACAGGCAGCAGCGCCCAAGCCCAACTGCTCAATCAAGGCGGGGCTATCAAGACACAGAAAACTTACAGCTCGGCATTGGCAACAGGCATCTTTCTACGAGACGGCAGCCTCACGTCAAACCTCCATGCTGCGGACGTCAGATGTGGCCGATGAAACGGCGGATGAGGAGCAACTTATCTCGGGAGAACGCACGACACAGCCGAGTTGCACAACACCGTTGCTTCTGCCGTTCATCCGCACATCTACCAATTTGGTGTCCCAATAATGGGTCCGACATTTGTCGCAAAGCCACGGCAGTGCAAGGGGGAAGGGAGGCACGCTCTGCAACCACCGGAGGGAGTCGCTGATGGTTGAGCCAAGGAAGAGAGCCACGTGGATGAAAGGAGGCGCGATACTGCACGGTGCATCAATTCTAAGATATCGATTCGACCATGAAGCACTGCATACGGTGGAGCGATTGGGAAGACGAAGACGGATGTCGTCGATGAAAGGGCTCCAGCTTGCTGTGCAATGAATTTGGGAGATAACGCAGCAGTCTCGGTTAGCCTGGTTCTAGCTTCGTGAAGGTTGATAAGCCCACCGAACAATTAGTGCGATGCCGACAACCACTGGCGGAGACATTGGTAGGCCCACGCCCCTAGAGAATCTGCCCATGTCCTACATGAGGAGTGCATCATCACCTCGTCAGCGACACCGCCCGGATTCCTTGCACTAAGAATTGCACCGAAAGATGGCCATATATTACAACATCGTAACCTTCTCGCGATACACAGAGGTCCTAGACTTTTTGGAGTCTGATGACGCCAACCGTCCCGCAACTTGCGTCCCAGATAGGAGTGTAGCTTGTGTCGGCGTCCTCCCCAGAAGACAGAGTGATGGTATGCAGTCCTTGGCAGTTCCACAATATGTCCTGGAATGCACTGATTCGGATATGCGAGGGCTGCTACACTCCACACCTAAGCACGAGCTTCATTGCAACCGCGCGAGCCAATCAATAATACTCACCCTACTCGTAAAGTTATGAAGCATACGAACCAACCCGGGCAGAGAGTTGATATCGTCTGGGCGTCTCGTGGATGTATCCGGATACGGTTGACGGACGGTGCTCTGTACCCATGCTGGGGTCAGGCCGCTTTGAAGGGAGTGGTGCGAGCAGCGTGATATATGGAGTGTGCGAATGGCCTCTGCAAACGAAGGCGATTGTGCGACCAGCACGGCCGTGTGGAAGCAAGAATGCAAATGCTTCAAGCTCGATACCAGGGAAGCGAAAGCAGGAGCGACATCCTCCTCGAAGGTCCAAGTTGGTAGGTGCAGATCAAGTAGGGTATGCGAGTGCCGAGAGATGAAGGCGACGAATGAAGATGCATGCTTGAGATCGTGAGGCGGATGGGACCATATTGGGAGACCTAGAGACAGAGTGAATGTCCTTAGTGAGGGGAAATAGCTCGCGTTCAGAAAGCGGCTAATATTTCCTGGAACACAAGGGAAAGATAACGACAGCGTCGTGAGATTTGGGAAGTTGGTAGCAAGGGTTGGTACTATGTCGCAACTCGTGATGTGTGGCTGCTGCCCGAGGGCTCCAACGAAAGCAAGCATAAGTGTGTCGTACGACGGAAATATCCGCTAATGGAACGAGACTGCGTCAGCTTGGTCTGGTATAGCGCGCGATGACTTACGTCCAGCGTCCAGATGTTTGAATCGCCGAGGCAAAAGGCTTTCCCTCTAAAATCCTTTGTTGTGGAAGGAAGTGTATCAACGACATGCAGGATACCGGTCCAGCCTCTCACGGGTGTGTGTCGGCGCGCGTCCACAAAGCGAAGGTTGGGAAATACCGTCAGGATCGAAGCATCGCCGAGGACGTCCCAGCCAGACGCATCATCGCTAGCACCTCCAAGCTGGAGTTCCTGCACCCAGCGAAGCGCAGGGTCGCATTGAGCTATCTTGGGGAAATGGAGCAACGGCAAGGTCCTCTCGGTCAAAATGATTCGGTGGTGTAGAGCCGGCAGGCTAAGGACATAATTTCTGCGATTGGTCAAACCAAAACTCAAGACCGACGACTGAGGGGCGAGCAAGAGGATCTGGTGGATGAGCTCTGCGGGAAGATCGTCCAGTCTAACCCGCCTAGAAGTGAAAGTGTTCTATGGAGTTGTCTTACTTAGTATGTTCTGGTGTCGATACGCGGTTGCTTGAGACTCACCTCGAACTTTCTGAGGACTTCCTGCATCACAACAGCGAACCGGATGAAGGCTTCCATGATGGCCACTACACAAACTTTTAGCGAAACAAGGGAATGTCACTGCCAGGACAGGCGAAGCAGGACAGTTGCTTAGAGTATCAGAAACCAAGGCCCTACGCAGCCAAAGTCGTAGAGCGTAGCTAGGTTCCTCCTGAGTCTTGCCCTCGCCAGAGTATGATCAGTAGCATTCCCAGACTGCGGACATTACGCTCGAACTGCGCCGAGCGTCCAATGAGCGAGATGATCATGATACTCTGGCAATTGTGGCTTGAAAGCAATAGTCCCCAACACCCTCAGCTTTTACTGTGCACAATTCTACAAGTTATAAGAGCACTTAACGGAGATTCCCAGTTATGAGGGCAGTAGAATCCAGCGAAGTAGGATAATCATGTCAACATGGGCAAGTAGTCGACGATAGCAGAGCATGATGAAGAACCTGGAACAAAGTGCCACATTCGCGGCGACGAGCGCCTGTCGACCTACTCTTCACCCTCATCCCACCCCAGGCTCTAGGGCCAACACACTTGCTCTCCTCATTCCTCCACTCCTACAGCCCGTTAGACACGCCCTTTCGACAGTGGTGCATACTTGGGGTTAGACTGCGATGAGTCTTTGGGTACGTACCGCCATCTCAGGCAATATCAGTTAGGTCTCAATCATACTCCGCCTAGACGGAACATCGTAACCCGGAGGGTCGTACATATTGGTTCAACACTCAGACGAGGGTGAGTGTATGGGAGAAGCCTGATGGTACGTATACTCTTCAACTTGACGTGGCGCAACGTATTCATCCTAGTGCATAGACCTGAAGACGCCGTTCGAGGTACGCTCTCGAAGTGAACGCTCGAGTATATCTCACCAATGTATCCTCTCCGCATCTAGAAAGCGTTGAATCAGACAAAATGGAAAGAGTACTTTTCCGGTGGACGGAAGTACTACTATAATGTGCGTTTTCATCGCACATGCGAACTGCTCTCACTGACTCCCGTGTAGACGGAGACGAAGGAATCCAAATGGGACATGCCAGACGAGCTTCTCCTTCTCCTGGAGAAGGTGGAAAAGGAAGGGAAATCAGCTCCTCAGCCAAGCTCGGCAGTTGTGTGAGTTCATCTGTTCCATGCCTTGGCCAACGCACGTCTCATGCTGTACACAGTCCTGCTGGCGCCCCAGGCTTCGCTGCGGCAGGGTCGACCCCCATTCAAGGTGCTCCCAACGCTCTAGGCGGGACTGACACATCCTCATTCGCCCCCGGTTCTCAGCAGTCTCAGCTCAACGGGCAAAATGGCGCACTCAGCTTGCATACTGGTCTCCCCTTCAGTGCCAACAGTGTGCTCCCTGCGCGGCCTAATCTACCCGACGACCCTATCATCCCACACAACGGCTTTGCCACAGTCGAAGAGGGCGAGAAGGCGTTCACTCACCTGTTGAGGAAAGCAGGTGTGGATGCCAATTGGACGTGGGATCAGACGATGAGGGCCATCATTACCGATCCTCTTTACAAGGCGCTGAACACCTTGGCTGAGAAGAAGGCCGCGTGGCAAAAGGTTGGTTCTAACATTAGTGCAAGTCGTTCGATCATCTTATTATCCAACAGTATGTGGATGGTTTGCGGGCCAAAGAGCAAGAAGAGCGAGAAGCCCGTCTGGCCAAGCTGCGACCTTCCATTCGCAATATGTTGAAGGGCAACCCGAACGTCTTCCACTATACCACCTTCGCCACTGCGGACAGGCTGTTTGCCCAACACCCCATATGGCAGCAAGCCAAGGTTGAGGCGGAGAGGAAACTCATCTTTGAGGAGTACATAAACGAGTTGAAGCAGCGCGAAGTGGTACGTCCCGTGTCATGCCAATCGGTATTTTGATAATTTATTCTTGTCTATAGCAAGAAAGCCGTGCGGCTCGCGCACGTAGCATCTCCAAGATCGTTGCGCTATTCAAGAGACTGGACGTCGATGTTCTTACCCGGTGGAGACAAGCGCACCAGATGGTCCTCGAATCCGAAGAATGGAAGGAAGATGACGAACTCCAAAAACTCCCCACGCTTGATATCCTCTTGGCATTTGAGGATTACAGTCGCGTGCGGGAACGTGAGTTTGAGGAGCAGATGCGTCGTCGCCAAATTGAGAAGACTCGCAAGGAACGCAAGGCTAGAGAGGCTTTCAGGGTACTTCTATAGCCAATCGATTGCATTCGTTAGTGCTCACCGCCCATATAACAGGAGCTGTTGAATGGCTTGGTCGAGTCCGGCCAGATCAAGGCACGCACCAAGTGGAAGCAAGTATACGCCACTTTCGCCAACGACAACCGCTATCTGGATATGCTTGGCAACCCTGGCTCGAACCCGATCGAGCTTTTCTGGGATATTGTTGACGCCCTGGACCAGAAGCTGGACGCGAAGACCGAAGTTGCGATGGGTGCAATCAAGCGCCATAACAAAACCCTTGAGGACAAGGCGAAAGAGGGGGAGCAACTCAAACAGGAGGCGACGGATGGCGATGTCAACGTCGAGACTGAGGGCAGTACCTCTACTTCCGAGCGGAAGTTCAAGCCCTTCGAGGTCGGACCCGACACCACCGAAGAGGAATTCATGTCCATTGTCAAAGCGGATGTCGACGAGGAAGTCAAGGCTCTTACTGACGATGACCTGAAGGAGATCTACCAGTCTGTGCGTTACGGTGCATGCAGAGTGAAGCCAGTCCCCACTCATCACTCTCTGATAGTTGCATGATGCGGCATTGAAGAAGCAGGCCGAAGAGAAGCGTCGAGCGGAGAGAAAGCAACGGCACCTGCAGGACGATCTCCGGTATGCCCTGAAGAAGGTCCCAGAACTGTACGACGCCAATTTGTCGTACGAGGAGGTGAGTCTATGCCCGTTCGCGGAGATATGCAAGGAGTTGAACATGATCTTTAGGCTTTGCCGTACATGCAAAACCTACCTGAATACAAGGCAATCGAGGACGACGAGGGCAGGAAAGCCGCGTTCGCCAAATTCGTAAAGAGGCAGAAGGCAGGTCGGAATCACCTGCACGTTGACTTGTTCGCTTATATCCATTGACATCCGTTGATAGGAACGCCTGCGAGAGCGTGAACGGGAGGCGTCCGAGGATGGTGGTTCTACCACGAGCCGCAAGAGGAAGGAACCCGTGAAGGAACGTGAACCCGAACGTGAGCGGGAACGGGAACGCGAGCGAGACAGGGATCACCGTGACCGCGACCGCGACGTCGACAGAGACCGGCATCACGACCGCGACAGCAAGAGTGAACGGCGGCCCCACGACCATGATAGCCATAGCCATGGCCGTCATGCCTCGAGGGACTATGGACGTGAGCGCGACCATCCCAAGGACAAGGCCTATTACAAGGACCGCGAGCGTGAACGCGAACGCGACAGGGACAGGGACAGAGAACGTGACAGAGATTATTACAGGTCTTCGAGGCAACATCGCGAGTACGACAGGGACGACCGTCGACGTGATCGACGAGGCTCCCGTGGTGATTGGGAAGACGGCTACAGCGCACACGAGAGCGCGCCTCCTTTCCGAGAACGGGCACGGAGCACGTCGCTCTACCGGGAGCCCGACCCGCGCGAGAAACGTGATCGTGGTGCGTATGAGGATCGGCCGTACGAAGAGCGTGCGGAAAAGGTGCGGCTTTTAGCCTATCTTAGCATTTCGTCCGCATTGACCAATCTTGACCTTGATGCAGAGAGCTCGCTACAGCATCCCCCCGGAAGCTCCTCCTGCTGAGAAGGCTGCTCCCGTCGAACCGCCGCCGCGTGCAGAGACTCCCGAGGAGGGCGAGATATGACGATCGTCACTATTAGTTAGGCCATGTATGCTATAAGATCCATGAATGCGAATAATGCTATGATGAGGCGTCCTCTACAATGTCAATAGGACCGATCCGCAGACGGGTGTATGTCTGCTTGTGCTGGACCGTCCTCTCGTAACCCTTTCTCCTCTTCTTCTTGAAGATGAGCTCCATTTTGCCCTTCGTGTGCTCGACGACCGTGGCCTCCACGCGGACCTGTTCCGGAGGGATGGTCGGGTTGCCGCGGATGGTGTATTCCCGAGAGCCCAGCTCGTGGATGTCAGACAGTCTGAGGACGTCGCCGACTTTTACGTCTTTGAGGCGTGGCACCGTGAGGAGGTCGCGAGGCGTAAGGAGGTATTTTCTGCCGGCCACGCTGGCGACGACATATTGAGACGGTTGTGAGCGAATTAACGACAGTGCGCTGGGGACAGTGGTGGGCGCAGCGGCCTGTGTATGGAGGGCGCGGGTGGCGACCGCACGCAGAGTGGCTGAAAAAGGACTGAGCATGGAGGTTGGGGAGGACGACGAGGAGAGCCGAAACCACTCACGTCTGAAGAGAGATGCCATGGCCGGCAACGACGAGACCGACGGCGACGACCGCGAGGGATATGGAGGGGCTCGGAAGGCGGGGGAACAGGGAATTGTGTCGGCGCCTGAAATTGGGTTATGTAAGGCAAACTTTGGTGACCCGGCTCGTCCCTACGGCCGAACGACTTCATCCCTCCCACTTTCCTTCTCCCTCTCGCACCATGCACCGAGTCGCCCTCAGAAACTCCGTCCGCGCAGCTGCGCTGGCCGCCTCCAAAGTGCGCGACGGTTTTCTCCCCATTTTCTGGATTTTTGTGTGCTCAACGAACCCCCTCAATTAAGACCGCTGCCCGCAGCACCCCCGCTGTATCTCGCTCTTACGCGACAGCGAAGGCCGGTACGTGTAACAAAGCACTTTCTACCTGTGCTGTCATCTCATGCATTCACTCTCCCCTGTTCGCGCTCGTGCGTCTTAATGTTTTCACCTGGGGACTCGTGACACGTCACGCGCAGCTGCCTCTGAGGTCTCCTCGATTCTCGAGTCCCGCATAGCTGGCACTTCCGTGGGCGCAAATGTTGAGGAAACCGGTCGCGTTCTCAGTGAGTACAACAATCGGGAGTAGCGGAGGGTCGCGGAGGGTCTAATGACGTGTCGTTCCTAAGGCGTCGGTGACGGTATTGCACGTGTCTGGGGTCTCAAAAACGTGCAGGGTACGTCGCGTTCTACATCTTGACCAGTTCTAAGGCGGTCTAACATGCGCGTTCTCTACGTTCAGCCGAAGAGATGGTTGAGTTCTCTTCCGGTATCCGCGGCATGTGCTTGAACTTGGAGGCCGACAACGTCGGTGTCTCTATCTTCGGTAACGATCGTGCCATCAAGGAGGGCGACACGGTCAAGCGTACCGGCCAGATTGTCGATGTCCCTGTCGGCCCTGAGCTCCTCGGCCGTGTCGTTGACGCTCTCGGTAACCCCATTGATGGCAAGGGTCCCATTCAGACCTCTGAGCGCCGCCGTGCCCAGCTCAAGGCCCCCGGTATCTTGCCCCGTCGCTCGGTCAACCAGCCCATGATGACTGGTATCAAGCCCATCGACGCCATGGTTCCCATTGGCCGTGGCCAGCGTGAGCTTATCATCGGTGACCGTCAGACCGGTAAGACCGCTGTCGCCATCGACACCATTCTCAACCAGAAGCGGTGGAACGAGGGCAAGGACGAGGAGAAGAAGCTCTACTGTGTCTACGTCGCTGTTGGCCAGAAGCGTTCGACTGTCGCCCAGCTCGTCAAGACCCTGGAGGAGAACGACGCGATGAAGTACTCCATCATCGTTGCGGCCACCGCGTCTGAGGCTGCTCCCCTCCAGTACCTCGCTCCCTTCTCTGGCTGTGCCATGGGCGAGTGGTTCCGTGACAACGGCAAGCACGGTGAGTAGGTAAACGTCATGACATCGCGCGCCAACTCATGTTCTTGCAGCTCTCATCATCTACGATGACTTGTCCAAGCAGGCCGTTGCTTACCGTCAGATGTCTCTTCTCCTCCGTCGTCCCCCCGGTCGTGAGGCTTACCCCGGTGATGTCTTCTACCTCCACTCTCGTCTCCTCGAGCGTGCGGCCAAGATGAACGACAAGTTCGGCGGTGGTTCGCTCACTGCTCTGCCCATCATTGAGACCCAGGGTGGTGATGTGTCTGCCTACATTCCTACCAACGTGAGCCTCCACCAACACGACTTTCTGAAGGTTCACCTAAACTCATGTTGCTGTGACAGGTCATCTCCATCACCGATGGTCAGATCTTCTTGGAGGCTGAGCTCTTCTTCCGTGGTGTTCGTCCCGCCATCAACGTCGGTCTTTCCGTCTCCCGTGTCGGTTCGGCCGCCCAGACGTCAGTATCTCTCTGCAGCAGTATATGGTAACCCACTGACGACATGTTTACAGCAAGATCATGAAGAAGTTCGCCGGTTCGCTCAAGCTGTACCTCGCTCAGTACCGTGAAGTCGCGGCCTTCGCGCAGTTCGGTTCCGACCTTGACGCGTCTACCCGCTTCCTGCTCTCCCGTGGCGCTCGTTTGACTGAGCTCCTCAGTACGTTTAGCATTCCACTAAATTGCTATAGACTAGTTTTTCTGACACATTGAACAGAGCAAGGTCAGTACCAGCCTCTTGCGATGGAGATCCAGGTCCCCATCATCTACGCTGGTGTCAACGGTCTGGTGAGTATTGTGACGTCACTGCCATGTACACCTCATGTCTGACATACACGCGTTCTAGCTCGACCCCATCCCGGTTGACCAGATCACCCGCTGGGAGGCTGAGTTCCGCGCTCACCTGACCGCGACCCACGGCGCTCTCCTCGAGGAGATCTCCAAGGGCCAGATCACTCCCCAGATTGAGGAGCAGATCAAGAAGGTTGTTGAGGACCACGTCGCTTCTTTTACCTCTGCGTAGACGGTAGACTGCAAACAAAATGCTGTTGATAGCTCTGCCTTTTAGTACTATATGCATGTCGCAAATGAGGACACTTAGTATGGTCGCGTAATCGCTCAATTCTATGGGTCTCTGCGCGTGCGATATGATGTGGGTATGACAACAGTCAGCTGAACGACACGGTGACAGGGTTAGGTTTAGGCCCTTAGACTCTACATTGAAGAGGGTCATAATATCGAGTCGTACAAGGATAACTATAGATTGCCCATGGGTGCAAGTTAGCGTTACGGAAGTTAGGGAATCACCGCGGTCGTAGCGGTACTAACGACCTGGGCGTTGGTGCCAACCTGAATGGAATCATAGGGGTAGTCGCGTGTTTGCACCTACCTTCAAAATGTTCTTGGTTCTAGTACCGTTCAATTCTTCCACAGATCTCGTCGTTGGATTTGTCACATTGCTTTGAGCTGATGAATACGTACAAGTTCTTATTCGTTCATTGCGACTGCCGTGCCGTTTATTTGTTCGTTTGCGACGGGTGGCAGGACCGAGCCTCAAAAACTCCGCGTTCGCTTCACCCATATCAACCCTGCTAGACTGGGGACTAGGACCGTAACTCGCATGAACCCTCCTTGAAAATGGGGCGTCTGCTCGAGCTCAGGCTGCGACGGGCTCCTCGCACCGCAGGAGGTTTTCACTTGGGAGTCACAGATGCGCCGCAGCGATGTTCCAACGAATGTCGACCATCCTGCGCTCGGATTCCCTGCACGACGTCGAAGCACTCCTGGTGTAGATAAGGAGACGTCAGCGCTTGTACTTGTGCACTGTACCACACGCGACATAGAGCAGCAGATCGAGCAGTCCGTGTTGGAGTCGAGATATGGGCTCGCGATCCTTCAAGGGAAGCATATTCAGAGCACCAAAGCATCTTCTTCGTGTGAGAAGCGTGACGATAGTTCATACAGTTCAATTCCCATTGTTGCTCAGTCCAAGTCCTCTCTACCTGGTCAGTTCCCATCACTCGTTCTACGAGCTCACGATCCCATCACAAGAGCGAGCAACTTGTCATAGTCCGGCGAGCCAAGACCAGTGGCCTGTATCGAACCAAATCAGCCTCAAATAGTCAAACAACGTGAAAGCCTTCCTTACAGGGTCCCAACCAGCCAACGCAGGGAAACCTTGAGCGCCGCATCCAGTGTTGCTACCGCTCGTAACATCGTTCAGCGCTGCAACGCCCTCCGAATACAGCAGCGGGTTGATGAACCCGAGGGGAGGCTTGCCCGCGTTCAGCAGCGCGTCGTTCAGCAGTGCGGTGACGCTCGCCCACACCGGCGTGGACGCGCTCGTCCCCAGGATGAGGAAGAACGTCCCGTTGATTCTGGTAACGTAATTAATGCCTTGCGCAGAGACGTCGGGGTACGCACGGCCGCTCCGGTTGAACAGGCCCTCGTTCGTGCTCCCAAGGGCATTGAGGTAATTCTCGACTGCCGCGCTCTGGTAACTTGGCTGCGGGAAGATGTTGGAGAATCCGCCCCCAGAGAAGTCCGCCACGACTTCCGGGCCGCTGTCGTAGCCAGTGGTTGCACCGACGGAAGTGAGGCTGCGACGGAAATGGATCAGGTATTTTGAAGCACAGATGCGCGTTGCCAGTGGGAGTGGGGGACGTACAATGGACATCCGCTGGGGAAGGAAGGTCCGAACGTTGTGCCGTCGCATTCGCTCTCGTAGGAGAAGCTGTAGGCACCGTTGTCTCCTGAGGCGAAGAAGACGCTGGTTCCCCGAACCCCGAGCTGAGCATACGCATTGCAGAAGGTGCTGGACGACAGGACGCGGTCGATAACATCACAACGAATGCACCAAGTGAGTGGACTAACTTTGCAAAGTCCTCCGATCCTTGGAAGTCGGACTCGTTGAAGCCATAGCTGGTGGTGAGCACAAGCGGGAGCTCGTCTAGACCAAGGAGGTAGTTGACAATATCAATGAAGCCTTGAGCAGTGGAGTCCCCCACTGAGTACAGCGTCGTCGGCACCCCAGTAGCGACTCCAACAGTGTACTGGATATCAAGGCTCTAGTAGAGAGCTATTTAGCTCAGCGTATTTGTTATGGAAGTGCAAGCTCGTACCGCCTCCAAGGTGCCGTCACCGCTAGTGACACCACCGTCTATGGACACAACATCGAACTCCGGAGTAGTGGTGACATCAGGCCTCCAGGCCAAGAAGAATATCTGCCAGTCATCAGGATATCGGTCGCGATGGAGTCGTAACAGTAACGGTGTTTACTCACATCGAGGTCGTCTTGGGTAGCTATCTCGTCCAGATACCCAGCAACGGCGATGGTGTTCCCTGAAGCAGTACCAGGTGCGGTGGGGATGTGATAGTAGTCTTGCAAGCACTGAGGGACGACATCAACGGAGCAAATGTCGAACCCTTGTCTCTTCGAGGTCGGATTCCCGGGCGTCGGCGTGACAACTTCGAATGGTGGACGGTTAGGCTGCAGGGGAGTGATGAATCTAGTACGCGCCATCAATCGGTAAGCATACCCACGATGAAGTGCTGGAATGAAAATAGCGTACTGCGTGGTAGGGTATACGTATTGCAGGTGCGATTCCACGTCCTCGGGGATAGAAACGGACAATGTCCTAGTGAGAGTGACGCCAGTGTCCTTGTCCTTGAAGTCTGTGAAATTAGCTGCGAGCAATGCGTTCGCAGTTGAGACGGGGACATTGATGCGCAACATATCTCCGGACGGCGAAGCCACCTCCGCGTCGATGTTGTGTTGCGCAAGCCAGGCGGTGACAGCCTTCACGCTCTCTGGCTTAGGCGCGACAAACGCCTCAACCTTACACAGAGAAGTGAGCCTAGGATCTCATCAAGACACAATGAACGTACATCCGACTTGGAGAGATGCTTCCCGTAGTTCGGGCTCTTCGGGTCGCTGACGTCGTAAAGTGCGGCATGCAGCCCATCGATATTGGTGGGAGGCAGGACCAACGTGAGCTGCAGCGTCGACGTCGACACGGCCGGGTGGAGAGGAACAAATTTGGCCTTGGGTACGACGCTCGTCTGATGGCCGTGCACAAATGCAAGAGCTGATGCTATGCTTAGCGCAACGAGGACCCGAGGCGTAAGCATGTTGAGTGGGGGAGGAAAGCAACGCCTTCAGGACTTGCTGCCATCTAGATCGAATGTGGTCCTCTCTTATATGTTGCGAGCGCATATGCTGTATCCCTGTGTATTGCACATCCCAGCGGAAAATGGTCGGAGGACAACATAAGCTCTACGCGCTACAGCCCCAAGCGGCCTGCTACCTAAACATATGAGCGCGTACTTGTGCGGCCGAGAAGAACAAGGACGCCCAAGTCGAAGGTAGATTTACGGCATCTGCGCGTTTAACATCGCCGTAGAATGATAGACTTGCATAAGATCGACCGAGGCGCACGTTGATGGGCCGGAGGAACGCGTATAGCGCACACACCAAGGGCCGAGGGCATGTGGAAAGGCGGATGTAAGGCCGTGGTGGGAAAGGATTTGGACAAAGATGACGAGAAATTCAGCGTCTGGAGGTATTGGTCAGGTACGGCGGACACACCTGGAGACACACCGTACGAGTCAGCACACTTTGGATGGGACGTAACGGCAATGCAGGAAGGCACCTGACGATTCATTGCATCGTTGGGCGAGATGGCCGTGATCAACGGTGGAACCTCTCGCGCAGTCCTGATGACTCTGAAAGGTACGCAGGAGAGCAGCTCTCTAAGCAGATGTGATGCTCGAATCGGCTGCGCTGCATCAGTTACAGGCGGTTGAAGACTAGATGCGAACGAAGGACGATGTTAGTAGTACAGTACTAATCAGATACGAAGCCAAGCTCGTTACCCTTTCGTGGCACTTGGAAAGGCCCAACCAGGTATTCTTACTACCGACTCGAGCAGCACGATGATGATTGCAGTAAGGAATTCGAACCGCCGCGCGCGACGCCAGTAGTAATGGTATGGTCCAGCGGTGGCGCCTGCAAGTTGGGACCGGTAGAATTCAGACGCCTAGTATATGCGAGTCTCCTAGCGAGTTTATTCTGTTATTACTCTCCTTCAGAACACTGCGCATTCGTGCACTGTATGAGCTCTCCATGATTGCGCAAGCCCTGGAAAATTATGCCCTGCCTGTGAGGCACACTCTTGCCGGTGGCGTCCCATCGCAGCGCGCAGTGCATTTTGCACCGACTGGATGAGCGCTCCGAAACCGCGGCAACTCGACATCCTTGTCCATAGCATCCGGCGTCCGGATGTGTACGGTACTCACCGACTCCGTTGACAATGCCTGTTATTGACGTTCCACATTCATCCTCCGTGCTGAGTTAGCAGATGCCACCACGTGTCCGATTGGCTGCAAGATTCATCCTTCATTCCACCAACATCAGGGAAACCACCCCGGGAGAATGAGCACTCAATTAGCGCTCCTTTCCGATAACGAAGCGGGTGGCCTTCTATGCCGGGAAAATGCGAGCTAGGATACCAAATGAGTGATAAAATACGTACATCTGTGGATAGTATGCATGCATTAGAAGAAGGTCATGTACATATGTCTATCGCTAAAGGGATTGACCCAAAAAGTCCGACATCTCTCTAAGACGTTACTACTTGACCAGTCCCGCGGTGCAACAACTCCAAAATCAGGCAACAGATGACATGAACGCCGTATTTCGCTAACTTGCACTACACTAACAAGACGATCTTGGCCAATCATTGACCTTGTTACCTTGTACATGCCGTGCGCGGGGTGCGGTTGCGTGAATGGGCTAAACCATTCAACGAGGGCGAGGTGGCCGGGCGATCCTCGGCTTGGACTAAAAAGACGATCCTCAGCCTTCTTTGGGAGTTTGAATATGATGCGTACTTGCGCAGCCCGATAGCCTACAAAGGAATTCAAGTGAGTAACCTGACCCCATAGCTTCCAGGAGCATGCAACATACCGGTAGCTCCTGCCCATCCACCTGTGCCAAGATTGACTAGCACGGTGTCGAACCGTGCGGGGACAGGCCGCCCCTGGGTATCTCGTCGCGATGGCCTCGCGTGCACAACGTCTCGTGTCTCCTCGCCCGGCACTCCAAAGCCGTGGACGTCCTCGAGGAAGAACTTGATCCTGTGAAACACAGCGATGCGGCGGAAGGGCAGGTTGACCCGAGCAGAGGCGCGGCTGATCTGCGTGTCATTGAGATGGGGATGGCGGTACCGTATGACAAAGCGGGCGAGGGCATCGCGGAGGTTAGTAGCACCATAGGACGTCGTCGCCGCCTCAAATGAGATGGCTTTGACGCTTGGATACCGTGTCATCTTGAACGGTGTGACAACAGGTGTTGTCTCCGAGCCATCGGTGCTGCCAGGCTGATGGTCTGCTTGAGACGAAGGTCCCAGAGCAGTTCGTACAGGATGGGTGTAAGAGGATGTGGGGGAGGGGTGGCAATGGGAAGTACGGGTTGGGGAATGCGGGGATGTGGTATCGTCATCGGAGTGCTCCTGAGCGAGCCGCCACTTGACATAAGCAGCATGCCGGAGGATCTTCTCACGTCGCTCAAGCCATGTGGTCATCTGTGGGAACTCATCTTTCTTGTTCGTTGCGCGGTACGCGTCCTTGGCGAAGTCAATGTGAAGCCGCTCTGTGTACTGCGTATCGTAGTTGTCAGTAGTTCCGAACAGCTTGATCGAGGGGACATAGTGTCCTAGCGAGTGTAGCTTTGGGATTTTGAAGTGAGCGCGGATTCCCAGACGTCGGAAGATGTCCTTGTTGTCGTGGAAGCGTTCAAGGGCATCACGCAGCAGGTGGAGTGTGGCAGACGTGTGAGATGGAGACTGCGCGAGATAGAGGAAGTCGAGAAGCGAGCGCAGTGCTCGGACAAGTTGGACAGGCGAGACACCACCTGGGAGGGGAAGGCCGACTACTAAGCTGAGGAGGATCCGGCAGATATCAGCGTGCTCATGTCCCGTAACGCGCTGAAGTTTTGATATGCCCTTCGAGAAGAGACGGATGTGGTGATTAGGGGGAAGACGGCGGCAGCGTGCATCAATCTCTTCCGAACCGAACGCTGACTTCAGCCACGCGATGACATGCTTGAGTACGCCCTGATAGAGCTGGTGGAGGATGTCGGGGGTGATAGACCGGTAGATATTGACAAACGGGAGGTCCTTCCAGTATGGGTCTTGAATCGGCTTGATTCCGGCCTCCCGACAGGCTCGTCGAAACGCGCGTGGTCCGTCGTTGATACGCCCGAGTGCAACGAGGGCCTTCTCAAGATCGCGTAGTGCCGCTGGCCTCGTAACTGGATCTCCGATCTCGTCCGGTGAGGTCGGGCACTTCGGACACTCGCCTTTCTTGCAGCCCGTGATGAGCAGCTGCTCAGGGTAATCACCGATGTGCATGGCGAAGATGGGGTGTCCTCGGTGGATGTTGCCGTTGCTACTCAGGAGGTCGATCCCCTCAACTCCTGCAGTCTTCAAAGGAGCAAGGATCTGTCGTAGACAGGCGTGGAAGAGGTTGGCGAGGGCACGCCGTCGAGCAGCTGTATTGGTGATGTGGGTGAGGTTCGAAGCCGGCAGATACGCCAGCAGGATCTGACCACGACGTGATGGCTGCCTGCGTACATCCTTCGGCAAGTTGCCTATTGTAAGGTAGACAGGATAGGCGGTCTTGCTTCCGAAGAGCGTGAGCTGCGTCTTGTCGGAGGAGATAATGACAGGGATGATGGTTGCACCCGGACGCTGCCGTTCGAGTTCCTCCTGTTGGACAGACTTAGTTAGGCACAGTCACAATTAAACCTGTCGTTAGACGCTTACCTGTGTCGCCCACCACCACTCGCCTGTATGCAAGTCAAAGTAAACTCTGACACTATGATCAGCGTCTGCATAGTGCCGTTCGGGGCGGAAGACCAAGAGGCCGGAGAACTCTGGATCACCAAAGAGAGCTCGTATACACTGGAGGACGTCGCGGTAGAAGACCTCAAACGCTTCGCCACCAATGACGATCTCGCGGCGGATGAATCGAGGACGGCCTGAGGTCAACTTGGAGTCGATGATCGCGTTCAGCTCGTGTGAGGTCTTGTAGGAGAGGCCGAGTTGCTCTGCTAGCTAGAGAGGCAGTCCGTGAGTTAAGAATGGATGGATAATGAAGGGTTTCACGTACCCCTTCGATGAGTAGGAGCTCACTGACTGCTGTTGAGCCAGGGCCTCTCATCTTCGCCCACAACGCAAGTTCCCAGTCCATGCGCGAGGCAAATGGCGCATAGGGATTGGTGTCATCCGTGTCCAGGGTGTTCTTGGTCGACTCGTAGGCAGATATCGATGATGGATCAGCGTGACAGGCACCGGCTTCATCGCTTGGGAAGCGGACAATGTGGGTCTTGGTGCGAAGCTCACGGTCAGCTTGTTGGCGTGCACGTGTGTTGGTTGTGCCCATGGGATTGTCGACATCGGGTCCCTCTGGGGCTGGAGGCTCTGGATAGTCGTCCATATCCATAGCAGCCACGCCCTCTGACCGGTCAGTCTCAGGCTCCCAACCATCTTCATCCATAGCAAAGTCGAGACCACTCTCGTAAGAAGAAGAGTCGGAGCTGACGTCGTCATTCTCGGATGAGAAATCAGATGAAGAGTCGAGGTTATCGAGATCTTGAGCTCCAGCATAGATATCGAAGTCCTCAAAGTCGTCTCCAGCATAGCGGCCGAAGTAGTCACCTTCAAAGAGTTCCGGAAGGTCTGACTCTGAGCTAAGAGGGACAGGCTCGGGAGAGTCAGCTGGAGAAGAAGCAGCACTGTGCGGGTGAGGCTCCTCAAAGGGTTCCGAGTTCTCGAGGTGTTCTCGCACAGCGATGCACTGAGGCTGCCGGGTGAGAGTGAGGTGAAGCGAATAGCCAGAGTGGGTGAAGAAGCGGCCACATCCAGGGCATTCAGCTGGCATAATCACGGCGAGCAGTGGTTACGATTCAAAGCCTCTAAGTCCTGCTGCTAGGAGACTGGGAAGTTTCGCAGTCGGAGATTCGTCTGGCAAGGAGATGGTAGCCACATTTGGTAGATCCACTCCCAAATTGGGTGATGGCCCCGCTTCGAGAATATACTCCGCTACCGCGCCGGCCTGCCACAGGAGACTAATGAAAACATGCAGACTTCCGTGACGCACCGTTTGTGGGCTCCCCATTCTCTCTTGACTACCATCCACTCCTTACGCTTGCCGCTCACTTCAATCATACCCTCTAATCTCGGATTCTCGGACTAATTCACCGTTCTACAACGTCGTAATCCACTATTTATTATGTCAGTACTGAGGACTACACGATTGAGCAGCCACATCGACTCACTACAAGTATAGTTCCCTCCCCATGCAACATGCCACGCAAGTCTCAGCGGGCACAAGAGAGCACCCAACCGACCGCTCAGCCTGAGCCTGAGCAACCGGGAGGTGAAGGGGCTATAGATGTCGAGTCTGCACGAGGACCACGTGGTGAGTTACTCATGTCAGATATTTTACTTGACATAGTACTGATTGTTTCTAGCACACCGCAGTGCAAAGGCCAAAGCACAACGAGCTTGGGAGAATCTTGCTCCTGGCCAACGCCGGCGCAAGCGATCTGAAGTATCCGAGCAGTCTGACGTAGATGCTCGCCCGCTGGACAGATCAAAACGGTCAAAGTCTGGTCAGTACAACTCTCATTATTCTGCTATCCGCACACACCTTATGACCCCCCTGTACATAGCCGAGGCTACGGATACACCCAATCGCGTGGAACTGACCCGGGCTAGTGGGGACAATGCAGTCCCGGAGCCGCCACAGCCACAGGCATCCAAGAAACCTGGGGCGACTAATCTAGGGCCACAACGACGTGCTTATGCAGCACCTGACATCAATGTTGAATCCGGCTCAGATGGTGAGGGGCAGGACCGTGCTGCGGTTCGACGCGAGTCCAAGCCCAAACCGGTCTTAGCGCAGAAACCTCGAGCCACTCACAACGCTGAAGATGCTGTGTCTGTAGGAGCAGGTGAGTAAGTCTAATATCAAGCTTGGATAACTGACGCAACCTTTTCTAGGCCGAAAGCAATCTATAACTGCGCCGCTAGCCACAAAGGCAAACATCACAGCCACCACCGTGACACCTAAGCCGACCCACAGCCACGGAGCTCATAACCCAAGTCATCACTCAAGCGATGAGTCCGATACACGCTCAGACTCTGAGAGCGAGGCGTCAGAGGATGATGACGACTCGGATGACGACCTCGACAGGTACGACCACGATGAGCAAGCGCTGGCCGAAGCGCTGGAAGCTGAGGTAAGTTCATAGCAGGCGTCTGAACTTGCTCGCTACTGACTCCGGCGTTCACACAACTCTCTAGACAGCCACTTGGGTGGACAGCACCAGCACTGACGACCTGCCCCCCGTACGTCCATGCATATCTAGTACGTCTAGTATTAATAACTCATGAGGCATAGGCGCATGAATCCCCCAACTGTACCAGCAAGTCTCCGCGTGGTAGGCAGTCCAAAGCGCGCGCCAGAAGCAAGGTATGTTTTCCACCCTACGTTGACCACTAGCACTCACTAACACGCTATCCAGATTGATGCACGCCCAGGAAAGAGTGCGAAGACCATGTCATCGACGGCCAAATCCACCACGAGCACGGCGAAACACGACAGTGCTATGAAGCGTTCTCAGGCCCGTGTAGACGCGCTCGAGGTAAGTACTCTATCTATGGTCTGCTCACTTTTAATTGCTCACTCTCCATGCAGACACCGGTGTGGAGGTTGGTTGAGGAATCTGAGGGTAACCACGAAGACTCTGACGCCGAGAATGTCCAACACGCACAAGCACGGCGTGATCGCGGTGAGGTACGGAAGCATCTCCTGTATATATAGTATGCTGAGTATATCTGTACAGCAGAACCTTCCCATAAAGGCAGAACCTGAGCGCGGTCTAGGAACACACGGAGATATCGAGATCGTTTGGCCTGAGAAGGGCGGCAAGCTAGGACTCAAGAAGCAACGCCCCCGGGTGAAAGAAGTGCTGCGGGACTCAATTGGTGAGTTGCTCGCCAGCCTGTGCCTCAAGAACGCGTACCCGGATGGGATGGATATCCATCACAACTATGCGAAACAAGCCCTGATCAAGAGTGCCGACCACCTGGGGTACACCGACATTGCACACCGCCTCCGCAGCGACAAGGAGTACGTGAAAGCATTGGCTTCTATTGTAAGTCTTGTAGAACTCCGCTGTGGATGCGCACAACAGCGGCCTCACGCATGTCTTCACTTACAGCCGGCGCAGAGGGTCAGTTCATTCCGTGGCAACGTCAAGAGAATCACAGATCCACTCGCGCCCAACGCCTTCGGTCTAAAGAGCGGCGACAGCGACTACGTTGAGTGGCTGAAGGAGATGCTCCGGTACATCTATCCTGTGGACTATGCGGTATGCCCTTACATTATGCCAGGTTGTCTTGTATACTAACTGCTGACTATGATCTGCTACACCAGAAGGAGAGATGTCAAGGCGACAAACCGTTCGGAGCGCCGGTATTTGTTCAGGCACTCCGTAACGCGTTTTTCCACAGTAGCCGCAGCATCGGTAATCTCCTCACAATCCACTTCGAGTCCTCTGACCCCGAACGTCCTGAAGAGAAGGAGATCCCGGCCCCAATGCTCGCTCTTGTCTCCACTGCGGTACGTCTGCTCAGGGAATGGTTACTCAGCGGTTTCTGACAGTTTTTGACATTTTCCAGTTATATGCGTCTATCTCCGACTACGAGTTTGACGTCTTCGAAGCTGCAGAGTTCTCGGGAGACTCCTTCGCCGACGTCTATGGCGAAAACATCCGTCTCCTTGACAAGATCAAGTCATCAAGTCTGAAGAAGTATCACACACTCACGCACCGTCTCTTCCGAGAAATCCGGTGAGTGCTACCCTAACCCTGACCCATCCTATACTCACATCAGTACCATACAGAGGCACGCCCTCACGTCGCGTGGGGAAATCTTCTCATGGGAGCGACACCCTCGCCCTTCTCGACATTGATGGGATGGATGAAGATTGATGTATCCTTCATCTCCCGCCCTATCCCCACACCTCCGTGTCTTCGCTGTCTTCTCTTCGTAACTCTTGCTTGTTGACAACACCATACGGGCTACACAGATCAACCTGATTCACTATCGCTTTTCTAGTATTTCACCGGTACTACCCTCTCTCTTTTAATCATCTCCGGTCCACCCACTTCGCAGCGTTCCTTGATTGTCCTACCATAGCGCCTTCGTAGCATTGACCTGTCCTTGTTACTGCAGACCACCAATGACTAATCAGATTGTGTGCGATGCAAAGTACAGTTTCTGCCGGGCGTGAACTGGTATAGTAAGCGTGAATGAGCACTCATCTACACAGATCAGCATCTCATAATCCGCACTAATGCAGTTCTCATGCATCCTACAGGCTGCTATTTAGCATTGGACTCAAGTATTTAGCGAAAACAGAAGATTCGAGCAAATGAGCACAAAATCTCGTGCATTTGCGCTCATTCTCCCGGGGCAGTTTTCCTGATGAAGTTGATGTTATGGCCACATTGATCCGTTGGTAACTCATGTACAACCGCCTTGAGTGTCTAGATTGCTCACCTAGTATTCGTCTGCGGCCGCAACATGCCCGCTCACTGGATTTGTCCCAGAAGAGACGAGGAACGCAGCCATCAACACCATCCCACTTTCTAGACCCTCTAGAGTAATCATTACCGTTAGCGTAACTCTCCCCCACGCATAGAGTCGGTCACAAAGGTCGCGTACTCAGTCCGAGTCAGTCGTAGCTTCGCTGCAGTAACGCCGCGATACTCTACGGATCTCGAAGCGCGACCTTGATAGCTCCTCGAGCAAGTAGGGGAAGACAAACCAACGTCAGTGCACACATCGTAAGCAGCGAGTTGAACGGTCCGTGCCGAAGTGGACCGAGACTCCTTGAGAGAAGCATATTCCAAGCATTAGACTCCGAACATCCTCATCATGCAACAAGTACGCCAACAACTTGAATACATGTAGATCAATTCCCATGCCCGCTCGATCCCAGTTCTCGGACCCCCATAACTCAATTCAAAAACTCATAGGCCCATCACGAGTGCGAGTAACTTGTCATAGTTCGGCGAGCCCAGGCCGGTTGCCTGTACCGAGATATATGAGTCCAAGATAGTCTCACGAATCAGAGGCTCTTACCGGATCCCATCCCGCCAACGCAGGGAAACCCTGCGCGCCACATCCGGTGTTGCTCCCGCTCGTAATATCATTCAGTGCCGCAGCGCCCTCCGAGTAGAGTAGCGGGTTGATGAACCCAAGCGGCGGCTTGCCTGCGTTCAATAATGCGTCGTTCAGGAGGGCGACGACGCTCGCCCACACCGGCGTGGATGCGCTTGTTCCCTCAGAGAGGAAGAACGTCCCATTGATTCGGGTGACGTAGTTCACCGCTTGTGCAGAGACGTCGGGGTATGCACGGCCGCTCCGATTGAACAGGCCTGCGTTCGTGCTTCCGAGGGCATCGAGGTAGCTCTCGACTGCCGAGTCCTGATAACTTGGCTGCGGGAAGATGTTGGAGAATCCGCCTCCAGAGAAGTCTGCCACGACTTCAGGGCCGATATCGTAGCCAGTGGTTGCACCGACCGAGGTGAGGCTGTGATGGTATGGAAGTCAGAAGTTATTGAGCGTAGCATTGCCAAGTGGTATCCGCGACGTACAACGGACAACCGCTGGGGAAGGAAGGTCCGAACGTTGTCGCACCACAGTCGCTGTCAAACTCGAAGCTGTAGACGCCGTTATCTCCGGAGGCGAAGAAAACACTGGTCCCCCGTGCCCCGAGCTGAGCATAGGCATTGCAGAATGTACTGCATGACAAGATGAGACAAACACTGCTCCGAGAAGAGAACAGGTAGACCTACTTAGCAAGATCTTCTGATCCTTGGAAGTCGGACTCGTTGAAGCCATAGCTGGTGGTGAGCACAAGCGGGAGCTCGTCCAAATCCAGGAGGAAGTTGACGATGTCGATGAAGCCTTGTGCAGAAGAGTCTCCCACTGAGTACAGTGTCGTCGGCACACCAGTAGCGACTCCAACAGTATACTGAATATCTAAGCTCTAATGAACGTCAAGATAAGATGAGCATACTCGACGTTCTGATAGTGAACACTCGTACCGCCTCCGAAGTGCCATCACCGCTAGTGACGCCGCCGTTTATAGACACAACGTTGAACCCTGGAGTGGTGGTGACATCAGGCCTCCACGCCAAGAAGAATATCTATCGACCGGCCATCAGGACACGCCACATAAATCGTGATAGCAGTGCGTTCACCCACTTCGAGATCCTCTTCGGTAGCTACCTCGTTCAAGTACCCAGCAACGGCGATGCTGTTACCCGGAGCAGTACCAGGTGCAGAGGGTACATGGTAGTAATCCTCCAAGCACTGAGGGACGACGTCGACGGAACAGATATCAAACCCCTGCCTCTTCGAAGTCGGGATCCCAAGGGCCGCTGAGACAACCTTGAAGGGCGGGCGATTCGGTTGCAGAGGAACGATAAACCTAAGACGCACCATAAGTCCATGGATCCAATGAAAGTATTCAAAATGAGGTGCAAGATGAGGGAAAACAGGATACGTACTGCGTCGTAGGATAGATATACTGCAGGTGTGATTCTACGTCTTCGGGGATCGTAACGGACAACGTCCTCGTCAGAGTGGCGCCAGTGTCTTTGTCCTTGAATTCCGTGAAGTTGGCTGCGAGCAATTCATTCGCCGTCGAGACAGGGACATTGATGCGTATCATGTCTCCAGACGGCGAGGCCGCCTCCGCATCAATATTGTGTTGCGCAAGCCAGGCGGTGACGGCCCTCACGCTCTCCGGCTTCGGCACGACGAACGCCTCGACCTGGCATAGAGGGGTGAGCTGAAGACCACATGAGACGGGTATGTACGCACGTCTGACTTGGAGAGGTGCTTTCCGTAGTTCGGGCTCTTCGGGTCGCTGACGTCGTAAAGTGCAGCATGTAGCCCATCGATATTGGTGGAAGGCAGGACAAGCGTGAGCTGCAGCGTCGATGTCGACACGGCCGGGTGGAGAGGAACAAATTTGGCCTTGGGTACGACAGTCGTCTGACGGCCGTACACTGTCGACGCGAGGGCTGATGTTATGCACAACGTAAAGAGAGCGCGGGATGCGAACATGTCTGATGCAGGAGATATCCAAGGCCTTTACGACTTGGTGCCGTCCAAGGCGACGGCGGTCACATTTTATGCACCGCGACGACGTATACTTGAGCATAGTGCATCGCGCATATCGAGTTCGGGCGGATTATGGTCGGAGGGCAACATAAACCCTCCGCGCCACATTCGCAAGCCATTTGTTCTCTGAGCACATGAGCACGTATTTCTCTAGCCAGACGAGGGCTGCTAGGCGGGCCCGAGGGCCAACTTACGGCATCTGCGCGTTCGGTCAGCGTCCTAGTACAATGATGGACCTCCATTTGGACCGACCGGGGCGCACATTGATGGGCCGAGGAGCTGCGTAGCGCACGTACCAAGGGCCGACGGCGTGCAAAGGTGGCGGACGACGACGGACGTAACGCCGGGGTGGGAAAGGACCGCGATGATGAGAGATGCGGCGTTTGCAAGAGGTGTCGGTCAGGTACGACGGATACATCTGGACAAATACCGTGAGTCCAGGATACTTTGGATGAGACGTAACAGCGGTGGAGGAAGGAACCTGGGAATTGGGCAAGGTGTGCCATGGGAGCCCGAGGTCGTACCCAGCATCCGCGATGACATCGGCAAGTACACAAGTACCTCGGCCCCAACAGATCTGATATGAAAGAAGAACAATATTAGTAGCTGTCCCAGGACGCGAGCTAGCTATACCATACACACTTATTCATGAAAACCAAGGAGCCTTTCCTCACGCTTGTGTCTCGAGCAACGAGATGGCTTTGGCAATGGTGTCACTGTTTAGTAGTGGTAGTAGATACTAGCCGACACGCGTACGGTGTCTATTGGGAGCATTTAGGCGCTCATGCGAGTCTACTGGGTCGCAGCGTTCAACATACGGGACAAACACCCTGCCCACCCGCAGTACTTGGTAGCCTGTACATCCCTTCGTCAAAAGCTCTCAGAGCGGCGAGATTAAAAACGCGTTCGTTTCGCCTATTCCAACGCTGTCCAGATCCTCTAGTATAACGGTGTAACTCGTACATATCGAACGTCCCCTCACATATCTTCTAACAGTCGGATCATGGCCGCCGTCTATGTGCGGCCCCGGACCTCTTCTTCCCATACAGACCCTTAGCATGCGGAAGTGTCCTCGCTCGACTTCCTATTCCTCGTCCTCCTCATCGTCCGAGGGGTCGTTGAAGTCGTAGTCATCGTCATCTACGTAGTCCTCTTCCTCCGCGTCGTCCATGGACTCCTTGAGCTGAAATGGGGATCAACTCGCTGAACTGGACAACTTCTGCGCACGGGGGGGGAGGGGGGACATACCATCTCGAGGAGCTCATGACATTCGTTGAGGTGGGCCATGACGATACCCTGTCCCTCAGGGACAGTGCCGTCCACGCCAACGAACTTGCCCTCCTTGCGCATGGAGTCGATTTGATGGAGAGCTAGTTGGTACTGCGAGACACGGTCAGCTTCGACTTCAACCCCCATGAAGAATCACGCACGGGGTACAAGTCGCGCGGGCTGAATGGGCCGCCGTACTTCAGGACCTCGTTGAGGCACTTCTTCACGGTGGATAGCTTGTTGGCCTGTAGGAGAATCGTGTTAATGCTAGACAATCACACGATGTCATAAGGGAACGTACGATGGGCATCAGTTCCTCAGATACGGGCTCACTGGACGATAGCAGGCGGTAAATCAAGCCGTAACATCGGCGCAGGAGGTACAAAAGGACCTGCATAGACGTCGTCAGTCTCGACCGATCGGTGGGACGATTCAAGACCTACATATTGGCCCTCTGGTCTGTTACCCTCGGTGTCGACGAACTTGCCGTCCACCCGCATTTTGTCGATCTCCTGGAGACTCAAGCTGTAGTTCCATAGGTCGGTCTCGCGGAGGCTCCACCGGTGCGTCAGAACGAGTTGCTCGAGCTCCTTGCGAATCTCGCTGAGTCGATCGTAAATTGGTCGCAGCGACGTCGCAACGTTCTTGGACTCGTCCTGCGCTCGGATCTCTTGCACGATTTCGAAGCACTCCTCGAGTAGCGAAGAGCAGATCGCCTGGGATGCTGGCACAGTGCCTCCTGGACCCAGGAACTTGCCATCTACTCGCTTCCTGTAAAACCAGAGACGGTTAGCATGGAATGTCCACTGGACTCGAAGTGAGAACGCACGAGTCGATTTTGCGCAACTCTTCCTGGATAGGTTTGAGCTCAGCCTTTACTCGAAGACCGTCCTTGCCGTCTCTGCCGTCCTTCCCATCCTTATCGCGGTGGCCATCAGGCTTCGGTGTGCTCTCCCGAGTTGGTGTCTTGGAGTCGCCCTCCGACGTCTCACTCTCCGTGCTGGATGCTGAGCTCTTCCCCTTCAGATCTTCGAGCTTCGCTACGTGCGCGTTCGCCGCAGCGACCTCACGCGCGGTCTCCCGGGCTGCTAGTGCGACAAGCTGCCGTCGAATGTTCACCAAGCGTTCGTGTATAGGGATGAGCTCAGGCGACAATACGGACAAGGAGTCCTGAAGCTTGCGCAGGAGATTTTCTGGAGATCACGATGGCGTTAGCGTCTGACAAAACGAACACACAGCCAGAGTGTGGAGGACCTGAAAGTGAGGATACCCTTCATCGTGACCGCCGGAGTAAGCAGTGATGTCAACACACTACAGATGATGGTTCGAAAGGCGGCTGTGAGATCAGAACTCCGGAGAGGAACGGAACGCACGGATGAAGGGCGAGGCATAGGACAGAAGGACGGAGGCGACGCGACGAAGGGTGGATCACTCACCGCATTCGTTCAGCTGCCGTTCTAGCAGCTTGGTCATGGCAGGCGGGTGCTTGCCACTTTCCATGTCATGCTGCACGATATTTCTACGAGGCCAGTCAGCGATCGAGACTTAGTCGTCCAGTACGGCATTATGACACAGGAGGCTGAAACTGCACGAGGGTAACACCGATTCGCAACAGAGACAGCTACCACCTGATGCATGGAACAGGTAATTGATGACGGGGACGTACCGTAGCTCGGATAGACGCCGGTGGAAAGGGGCGAGATCCGACTCGTTGTATACCCCGGACTCATCCATGTGGATGAGGATTTGCTGTGAGCATACGGTCAGCATCGCCAGTCTATCTAGGACTGCGCTATGCGCGCAGGGCATAGAATATAAACGGGGAAACGTAATAAAAAATGAGAGGTTCATGGCTGAGTGCGGGGATATCACGATCGCCTCCCACTGTTTCCGCGAGGGTTCTTATATGCGCTGGATCGCCTCCAAACAGCCCCGCAGACACCTGCGTACATTTCGCGGGTGCGTAAGGTTGCACCGGCCTCTCGTCCGTGGATCCGAAGTGTATAATGCCACAGAAGTGGTCGAGTGGCCAGGCGCCCAACCGCGCGACACGTTCTGGGCCGCTGTGTTGTTCGCGTAGCGCAGATCGTAAGAGTATGGTAATCGCTTGTGTTCCGGAATACCTCCGCATGGGATTTTGCGGCACGCAAATAACCCCGTTTGACGTGATTGGAGAGACCAAGTCTGTGTTACCAAAAGCCTAGTGTGGCCTCTTACCCATATCAGGCCACCTTATCTTGTCGTAGGCACATCGTTCGGATACTCGGAACGCGACAAGGGAGCCCAGACGAGAGGAGGCTGCTGTGCGAAAGCCAGAAGGCAGAATCACGTCTCTTCAGGCGTCATTGCTCGAAGCTTGGCGCCGCAAAAGGCGACGAGCATACGGCATCCTGTCCGCAGATAACCAAGATTGCGCCTCGGCGATTGAGTGCGCAAAAAACGCCTAATAGCCACCGAGACCGGGCACAATTGATTATCGCGAAAGTGACTCACCCTCATACTGGCTATCTGACTGTATGTTGCAGGACATTCGCGCGTCCGCCCGATGGTGAGGAAGAAGAGTGAAAGTAGGTTGAAGACGTCCGCAAGGGTAGTGTCGAGGCGGTTGTTATACGTGGTGTGATCGTCGCGGACCTCATTCAGACGGGTGACTAGAAGCGATCAGGTTCGTGCCATGGTGCCGAGGTCGATCATGAGAGCAGGAAGGGTTTGCGATTGTTTAGTCGCGGTAGTTCACGGCATGGACCTAGATTTGAGCGAGCATTCAGAGTACACTGAGAACGCGAGGCAGACCTTGTTTAACTATAGCTTGGTAGAGCTGGTTCACGTCTGCCGGCTTGATGAACTCGCCTCTGTTCTTCTTGAGCGCGGTTAAACGGTTTCGGATGCTAACGGAGAAGAGGCAAACGCATCAGAACGCGCCCTGCGTAGTAGATGAGCGCAGGTGGATGTACGAACTTGATGACCGCCTCCAGGATAGGCAGCTCTGAGCGATGCCGAAACATGAGGAGATCAGCATGACAGTCAGTGGCTGGCGCGAACAGACTCGTTCCTACCTTCCTGAGCTACTGGTGCGGACATCGCAGCGAGGATTGTTATATCGCGACCTTTCTGTACGTATTAGCGTGTGGTTCTCGGTGAGATTTGGCGAGATGGTCGGTGGTCGAGAGAGGGAGGACGGTGGCTCGTCCGGAGTGCAGGTAAGTAGTAACTGTCCAAGCCGCGCTGAGCTCCCGGCTCTCCAGTGGCCTCGGCCCACGTGCCCCTTTCCGTAACGGGCATCGTTTCCCACGGCTGATACTTTATCAGTACTGCTCAACGCCCTTGCCCAGAACAGCACAGCAACTGCGTGCGCCGTCCTCTGTCCCAATCACCAACACACTCATCTCATACACACTCATCGACCATGGAGAAGATCAAGGAGGTTCGTCGGGGGTGGCTCACCTCACTGGCAACGTGTCAAACTGACTGGATCATGCTTCCAGCGTTTGCAATCACTTCGCGCTGAGGCCGACGCCGCGGTCGCGCGCGCAGAGGAGGCTGAAGCCAAGAACAAGAAATACGAGCAGCTCCTGTTGGAGAAGGAACAAGAGATCACCTCCCTGCAGCACAAGGTCTCTGTTCTTGACGCCGATCTTGAGAAGGCAGAGGCAAAGCTGGCCGATCTCAAGGCGGCGCAGGAGGACGGCGAGCAGAGCAAGACTGCTAACGAGGGTCTCCAGCGCAAGATCCAATTGCTCGAGGAGGAGCTTGATGCTGCGGACAAGAACCTCAAGGATGCCATGGACAAGTACGTAACCGACCCGTCACCCGATTGAGCTCTTGCCGACGCGTCTTGTTTGTCCCAGGCTGAGACAGGTCGATGTCAAGGCTGAGCACTTCGAGCGTCAGGTCACGCGTCTTGAGCAGGAGCGCGACCAATGGGAGAAGAAGTACGAGGTAAGTCGACGATTCCGACGCGTCTGCCCTACCTCCTATCGGAGGCAATGCGACAATGTCTGTCCGCGACAACAGTGTACTCATGCACTTGTCCCATGCAGGAGGCGCAAGAGAAGTACCGCGAATCGAAGCGCGAGCTCGACGAGCTTGTCGCGAGCATGGAGGGCCTATAATACCCCGCCGAACTGCAATGTACTATACGAGACCCTTCGATATTCTGGCAGGACACCCAGGCTCGCGCGCCCGTCGTGCTATGCTTGATCTTGCCGCGATGGTCATCACGATCTCATACCTACGTCTTATCTCTCTACCCTACACGTCGAATTGTTGAGCATTTGCATTCGTGTTGTGTATAGCGTCCGCAATCAAGGAAGGTTCAGTCACATCTCCGGTCCCAATACTGATCCACGACGATATCGATACATGCAACTCAGCGATTAATACACTCCTGTCCTCCAAGAGCCCCTAACTTTGCTTAGTTCTTCTTCTCCTCGACGAAATTCAAAGAAATAGAGTTGACACAGTGACGCTCATCAGCTGTAGGTGACATGAGCTTCATCGCTTCGGTTCATGAGGACGTCGGACACATACTGGGCGTCGGGAAACCTTCCCCCTTGAACACATGTCCGAGGTGCCCACCACACGCCGCGCAAGTGATCTCAACACGCGTCATACCAAAGGAACGATCCTCATGCCGCTGAACGGCACCAGGGATAGCTGGAGTAAACCATCATTGGTACAAGGCTAAGAGCCAACATACTTCCATTGCCATGAAACACGCTCACCATCGAAGAATGCTGGCCATCCGCAGCCGCTGTTGAACTTGGTCGTGCTCTTGTATAGTGGCGTCCCGCACCCAGCGCAAGTATACACGCCCTCCTCGGAGAACTTGTCATACTTGCCCGTGCCCGCGCGCTCCGTGCCCTTCTCCCGGAGGATACGGAACTAGTGCATACATTCAGCCACCATGATGGCCATATAATAGACAACAACAACGCACCTGCTCGGGGCTTAGGATCGCCCTCCACTCGCTCTCGCTCTTCTGCTTGCTTGGGTCGGACATGGTTACTGACGTACTATGGAAGTTGCGGTGTCGGGGTAGCACTCCTGGAAAAGCTCTTGGGCTGTAGTTCAAGGCTGCTAAGCTCCTTTTGAATGCTCTGGTCGTGGATGTTGTCAAGGCAGTGTGCGAACTCAAGACCTGTCTAATGGGGATAGTTGCAGCGGCAAGGAAACGAGAGGACATCGCATTACGAGCTGCTCACTAATTCTTGCTCATCTCGCCCTCCCGCACTCACGCTTTCGGCAATCCCCCGCACTGCGTCGCGTCATCGACACGTGATTCGTTTGTGCGCGTCCGGTCACAACCAGTCACAGTAGGATGACCGAAGCGTGAGTCTCCTTGAGTCCCTGCCAAGAGCGTTTATCAGTCGACTCGAAGGGAGCCCGTAGCATAGTAACTAAGCATACACGCTTGAGTACGAGCTACATCTACACTATACGAGCAAGAAGCCTTATTCCACGCTTCCACGGGAGAGCGTCGGCCAGGCTATATAACAATTATGCAAGAATACAACAGCTAAATTACCGAACACTACCGGAGTGCGGTCTTGCGCACCTGCAATAGCACTGCTAGTACAATAGATATCCAATAGCTCGTCGCAGTCGTAACAGTCGTGTCCGGGAGCATTACATCGGTGCTCTTCATCGGGGTCATAGGGGAAACCGGTCAGTTCCCGCTGCTATGGTCTTGATCCTCTGCGAATGGATTGAATCTGCTCGAAGGTATGGCGACGGTGATAGTAGGTGACTCTGGAGACACCCGTGGGCCACGGAATGACGCTGCGGGAGGCGTCAACGCGTCGCCATTCCAGCTCGCAGGACGGCTCAGAGTGGCCGCGCTATTTAGCGAGAGCTGGTCGTACCCCTCCGCAGCCTTCCCAGGGGAGTAATAGCCCGTAGTCTCTGGATATTGGGCGGGTGCCACTCTGGTGATGGTTCGAGACTCCATGGTGGTGGTGCGGGAAAGCATGCTATCTTCGTAGACGAGCTTCTCGATATCCGTGAATGTGGACGACGAAGTGAGCCTACTCTCTCGGATAGAAGGCCAGAAGAGGCGACTGATGCAGTGGGGAAGGACGCTGTTCATGGGCAGGACGCGCCTTGTCGTAAGGAAGAGTACTACATTGACGAACCCTGTAAAAATTAGTGGTTGAGAGGCGAGATGAACAAATGCGTGTTATAGGACACACCTGAAAGGAGGAATACGCCGTCGCTTGGATGTTCGTATCAGATCCGGGCACCAACCAGAAATATCCACCTAGACGTACCACACTACCGTCACAGAGAATGGTACTGTGTAGCCCGACCATTCCGCGAAGCGAGCCAGAGCGATCGGCAACAGAAGGATTGTATATGCAAGCTATTCAACGGAGAGGTGTCAGTGTATAGATCTCTGCTATACTATGATTCCTGCCGTACCGGATAGCTGTCATCAGAGACCATCAGTTGTTCAGCACACATTGTATTCAGCGATGAGAACTCACAGTAGCATCCCCTTTGCGATATTTACTGCATGAGTGTCGACGCTCTTAGGCGCGCTCGGATCGGTGGTGCCATTCCGGAAGCGGAAGGAGAGGCGCCATCCGTGTAACATGACGTTCCCGCGAAGCCGCAAGAATACGAGGATGTACATCGAGAAGCTCAGCAACGCTGAGATGAACATCTGCAGGGAATCAATTGATGCGTGGACGACGAGACAACTTCGACGAATGCTCACGATCATATAGTCCAGCCTATGCGGGACATGTGGGTCAGTCATTCCAAAAGAAGGGCAAAGTGATTGGCGTACGTAATTCGTTCCGAAGGATATTCGTCTTGTATCCAGCACCAATATCCAGAGATTGCATCTGTACATCTACCATGTTAGTGAAAGCAGGAAATGAAACTAACGATGCGAACGTACAGAAGGGACCTCGCTCTACTTTCTGAATGGCGGCCGGCCCGGCGCTCACAATCGCGCCAATAGCACACCAGCCTCCGACCAGCGCGCTAATGAGAACAAACCTCCGGAGCTTCCACCGCAAGAAGAGTATCCAGAAAGTGTTCATTGCGATGATCTGTATACGTCGAAATGGGGTAAGCAGCCGTAAGTTTGAAGGCAGCCTAATCGAATGGCAGTACCAGAGACCTGAGGGGTTTGTAGTCAGTAAGTCTCTGTGATCCGATATATACAGCCAAGCGTACCAATATGCTGTCCCAACGTCAGATAGATGTTTCAGTACACCTACGGAGAGGGTATCAGCAACCGTACATCGGTGTGCATCCTGATACGAATTTGCCTTGCCTTGTGCTGTGCAATACGGTTCAAACGTCACGGACATTTGCTGGAACCATCGAACATTCATTATAGAACCAACCGCTGAGGGAATCAGGTTGAGCTCTGCCCGCGATACTGGACCGGTGTATGCCTGAGACTGCAACTTACTTTGCATCACCTCGCATACTAGCATGGATATAAAGTAGGCTGCAACATGGCTTCGAACGAACAGGTTGCGGGAGGTCGAATGGCGCGTATTGTACGCAGAAACCTACAGAACGGTCATCTCTATGCGAGAAGGGGAGCAAAACACAGGCGTACAGCGATGGCGAGAAGGAGTCCTACGACTGCGGTGGCGGAGATGCAAGATATCAACGCGAGAACCTGTTCGAGAAGAGCGTTCTCGTATCGCTGGGCAGCATCTCTTCGGCCTGATGAGTGAGACTTACCAAGACTCCCGTAGCTTCGCTCGCAGTATATGGCCTTCTCAGAACGAAGGCATCTCCATCTAGGAGTGTAGCGAGAGTGTCGCCGACATAGACGCTCGAGTTCATACCGAGCAGGAGGCTTTGCAAGCGCGAAATGTGGCTGTAATTAGCGTATAGCACAAATTAAACGGAATGTAACGTTATGGGCGGGGTAGTGGGGAAACGGGAACCAGCCCGCAGACAGGAAGGAATAAGTATGAATGTCGTGAGGGTTGAAGCTGAGATGGAGAGGAGAAGAGAAGCCCATTGACACGACGTTGATGGCTATGGTTGTTCAGGCGCGCCAGCGCCGTGTGGTCCGTGTGGATGATAGCAGTGTCTCTCTCGACAGGAACCATCATCGATACTCAAGGGTTTGTTACAGCGCCCAGGTGATGGTCTGCAGAGAGACGCGCCCAACTACACCCATAAGCGCCATGTGGTGTTTGATACTATCACCCAGAAAGGCAATGTAAGTGATCCGCTGTGGGCGTCAACGCACCTTGTGCGTAGTTCCCGACTATCCAATCCTCTCAACTCAGCAACGAGCCGTTCTGCCTTATCATTGGTCGGGAAGGGTGTAGACGTCTCATTGGTAGGTACGCAAAATGTCAAATTCAATTGATATGATTGATGAAGGACGAGCTTAGCCACTGGCAGAATAACTCCAACAACGAGACCGGAAGTTCACGCCCGGTTTAGCCTCACTCGGACGACATCATCGGCAAGTCAGGGGCCGGCTCACAGGAGGACGAGCCAACATGGACGCTGTAGAAAAGGCTAACGCCGAACGTCAGAGGAGGTGGTCAGTACTCTTTACCAGCGGCTTGCCTCGTGGCCTCATCGTGTTTTCTGCAGGGCCAAGGACCAGAAGATTGGTGAAGGTACCTATGCAGTGGTGTACAAAGGTAATCAAAACATTGGACCATTTTCGCTCCCCGGGCTAATGTTATAGCACAGGTAGAGAGATAGCAACTGGGAGGAAAGTGGCTATCAAGAAGATCAAGGTGGGACAGTTCAAGGATGGCCTTGACATGTCTGCTATTCGCGAAGTCAAGTTCCTGCGGGAGCTGAAACACCAAAATGTCATCGAGGTAGACTACTACAGTATCTTTTCTAACCGTCTACCTCACTCACCGGTGTCCCTGCAGCTGCTGGATGTGTTTTCATCCAAGAAGAACCTGAACCTCGTACTCGAGTTCTTGGACACCGATCTGGAGCTGGTTATCAAAGACCGCTCACTGGTGTTCTTGCCCGCCGACATCAAGAGCTGGATGGCGATGACGTTCCGTGGGCTCGAATTCTGCCACCGGAACTTCATCCTCCACAGAGTGGGTTTCTCCCGCCCCTTTATGGCACAACGCAGTCACTTCAATTCGCCTGGCAGGATCTGAAGCCAAACAACTTGCTCATTGCTGCAGATGGCCAGCTCAAAATTGCCGATTTCGGTCTTGCACGAGACTTCGCGGACCCCGGCTACAAGATGACATGCCAGGTCATCACTCGGTTTGTACATCTCCACGTATCTCCCACATCGTGGAGCTGACGGCCTGCATCAGATGGTACCGTCCTCCCGAGCTCCTCTTCGGCTGCCGGTACTACAGCACGGCAGTCGACATCTGGTCCGTTGGCTGTATCTTCGCCGAGCTCATGCTGCGCACCCCGTATCTTCCGGGCGAGTCGGACATGGACCAGCTCAAAACGATCTTCAGAGCCCTCGGCACACCCACCGAGGAGGAATGGCCGGTCAGTCTCACAAACGCACAGCCCCTATTAGTACGCACACTCATAGCACTTATCCGCAGGGACACACCAAGCTCCCCGACTACGTGCCAGTGGGACAGTTCCCAAAGACACCGCTGCGGGACCTGTTCACGGCCGCCAGCTCAGACTGCCTGAACCTCCTGAGCAAGTGTCTTATCTACGACCCCCGGCGGCGCATCAGCGCCAAGGATGTGAGCACATAGCGACCGCCGCCCGCGCCTCATCAGCCCTCTTCATACTCATTTGCATCTTCCCACCAGGCTCTCAATCACCCCTACTTCTTCGCTCACCCCTACCCCTCGCATCCCTCTAAGCTGCCGAAGCCTGTAAAGAAGGAAGACAACATCCCGCTGGAGGAGGTCGACGGCAACGTCGATTTCTCAGGTTCAGGTCCTGGGGTGAAGGCGAACCCGCCCAACAAGCTCAAGCGGAAGCACTCGTCCGACGAGCTCGGCGGCCGGCCGGTTGCTCGCAGGCTTGATTTCACCAAGTCGTGAGGCCTTGTATCCGTCTCGCGTGGGCGCACTCGCGGTCATCTTGGACGAGATGTCTGCAGGCGGCGACGGCACCGCCTGCAGCGAGGAGCGTGGACACACGCTTTCCTCTATATCGCATTCTGAGAACGGCGGTCCCTACTGCACCACGGACTGTATGTACGAGTAGGTAATACCGGATGTAAACTAGAAACCGACACGTAATGACGCCTCGAGAGCCGACACACTGTGAATATGCACGGAAAGCTAAGACTGAGGATGAGGAGAAGCAGAGCGGTCGGACACAGTACTTGAACGATACGAGAACACTAAAAGAACAGGAAGGCCAAGAGCACATTACCGAGGGGAATCGCAGACAGTACACTTCGTCGCACCACCCAGATTGCTCAACATGCAGACAGAACACGTCCACGTATCAGCAGCCGGCTTCGGCGGTGGCTTCATCCCCGCCTTCGACCAGTCAAAGCCCTGTACAGCAGGTTTAGGCTTGTCTGCCCGTGGCGCATCGCACACCGTACACTTGTCCGCGCCCCCTGTATTGCTCAGCATGCACACGGAGCAGCTCCAGGTGTCCGCGACAGGCTTTGAAGGGGGCTTCATGCCAGCTGCCTGCCAGTTGAATCCCCCAGAGGTGGCTGTAGCGGAGGGCATGGGGGCGGAGGCAGGAGTAGCAGCCTTCGAGAAGTCGTAGATGGGGAGGGAAGAGACGGGAGCAGCCTTGGCTACCTCGCGAGCACGGAGCGTGCTGGGGCCAGCGCCAGGGGAGGAAGTGGGAACGGGGAAGGTATACTTGGGGAGCTCCTCCTCGCGCATGGCAGCAACGATAGAACGGGCGTCCTTGGGCTTCTCGGCCTGGGCAGGTGCGGGCTGTGTAGGCTTGGGAGCCTCAAAGGTTGCCTTCGCCGGCTCAGGAGTGACTTCCATCTTTTCGTCCTTCTCCACTTGAATGCTGAAACGGAGCTTCGAGGGCGCTTTGGGAGCAGACGACTTTGTGGCGCCAAAACCTGCGCGTGGCGCGCCGAAACCAGGGAAGGAGGGCGCAGAGGAGGAAGGCGAAGTGGCGCGACGCTTGTCCGTCTTCTCATCGCCCGGCTCTACGACCTCAGAGGGCAAGGTATAGGATGGAGCCGAGGCACTCTTTGAGCTCGGGGCGGAAGACATCTCCACATCATCGATCTCCTCCACTGTAACAGAGGTGGTCCTGATGGGCTTGGGAGGAACTGCCGAGGTGCGCTGCTTCTTCGGAGAGGGCTGATCCTCTTCTGTGACCTCGTTGACTACGGAAGGCTCCTTCAACAGCCCGTTGGTACCATTGATCGGAAAGCCGGCACCGTTGAGCTTGGAGCTCCGGCGCGTAGAGTTAGCATCGGAAGGCGGCGTAACCCGTTTCTCAGGGCTGCGTTGGCCGATGAGCTCTGGCGGGGGACGAGCACGCTTGCTCCCCTGGATAGCGGGGTCAGCCGGGCTGAGTAGAGAGTATAGAAGCAACTTGCCTTGGGGACAGTGGCCTCGATGATCGCCTGAGGGGTGAGCTCTGGCTCTTTCACTTGCGCCTTTTCTTTCTCCTTTTCCTTCTCCGCGTCAGCTTTCGCCGCACTCCGCGTCTTGCGCGCCGGCTGCTTCTTCTGTGGTGGTCGAGGAAGAGGGCTCACCGCCTCGTAGGGGTTGGCAAATTCGGGCTTCTTGGGTGGCGTCACCTCCTTGATGAGCTCCGTCATGAAGCTCGCTGCCCGTGTGGGCTTCGATGCAGGCTGAGGGGGAGAAGCTTGTGGTGGAGAGTCTGACTGACTCCACGTTTGGCGGAGAGGCGAAGGAACGGCCGGGGTGGTGGGCTTGACGCCGGACGTGCGGATGCGTGGCGTAGAAGGTGCGGCAGGAAGAGCGGCTCCATTGGGCTTGCCGTTGGTCTGGGTGCCGTTGGCCATGGCTGAACCGTTGAGCTGTGAAGTCGTAGAGGAGGAGGGCGTGAGGTTAGCTGCAAAAGCGTTCGCCTTGGGGACGCGTTGTGGCGATGAGTTCGTGGCATCGTCGCCGACACGCCTTCTCTTGCCGTCTGTCTTCGGCTTCTCTGGGGTGAGCTTGATCGTAGGTCGAGCCGCGGTTGATCCAAATCCAGGCGATTGGTAACGATTGCGGGGGCGAGCACTACCACCACCCTGCCAGCGATAGACGCCCATTGGGTTTCTAGCCAACGTCTTCCTGCCATTCTGGGCTGCGGTCCCTGCAGCTGCTACCATTTGCTCCGAAGTGCTTGGAGACAAGAAGTTGACATTGGGGGTCATTCCGCGAGCTGGAGTACTCGGGCTCTTGGAGAAGCGGAACGGCTCATGATGATCGTCGTCGTCTGGGCATATGAAATCAGCGAGGATCATCTAAGCTTCATTAGTTGTGAATTACCTTCTACGCTGTTTTGAAGTAGAGATACCAAGCCCGCGAGCTCAACATGGTTGAGAGGACGACCGCCCTTCTGGTCAAGGAACTCCTGCACTTTCTGCAAGTTGGCCGACGTAGACACGCGAGACTCATCGCTCCGTGGCGAAGTTCGCTGTTCACCTCCTGACGACTGGGGCGGCGAGAGAGACTGACTAGAAGGGGGCGGCTGCTGCTGCTCCCTTTCTTCTACCGTCTGCGCTTGCAGCTCCATGGGAGAATCATCTTCGACGACATACACCTGCGGCTGTTGATTCGCCTGGGCAATCTGTAATCTGCATCAGCATATCAGATACTCAAGGGAAGATTATGAAGAGCGCACCTGATGGCCTCGAAGCGATAATGCGGCTGCAGCCCCATTTGCAGCCTCGTTCTCCGTCGGCGCTGCGTCCTGAGGGCTTGTCGAGAATGTACGAAGGGGATTGAGGTAGTTAAGGAAACCCGTGAGGCTCCAACCCTTGATAACATTGGAGATATCAGGCACGCTTCTCAACACATGGAAGCAATGAACGCACGGAGGATTTCTTGGATGCTGCCACAGAGTTGGGGCGGGAATACGGGGACGCGTTATTGTTCCGGGCATGCCGGCGCGAGCTTTGCGATCGAACAACACCACCTCCGCTCATGGTGAGTTAAGAAGGGTTATACACAGAGCCACGGTCAGGCGAGGGAGGAAGAAGAGAAGAAGCAGGAGATGGTGGAATGTGGCTGAAGTTGACCGTGGCTTGAAGACTTGCCTGAGTCTGCGGGGACCACGCGCCACAAGTACAAGGCTTCCCTTGCGACCTGCCCTAAACCCTTCCGGTCACGCCCTGCTCTCCTGCCATATTGAGCCTGTCGGCGCTAAACACTACAGCAGCCTCTCTCATCGTCGTTCTCGTCCTCCTCGCCGCCGCTCTAGACGACAATGCCGAACAAAGTGGTGGAGACACCCTACCCCCTCATCGACGCGGACCCTCATGCCTCCCGCGTAATTCGCTACATGCGCCTGTCGGACTACGCCGTCTGGGCAGGTGCGACCGGCGCGGCCCCTGCGGCCTTGTACCTGTGGGGTACGTTTCAAGCATTGCTGCTACGGTACACAGGAGCATGACAGACGGTCGAACAGACAAATGGGACCCTTCTCAATTCAAGCTCAGGACCCAACTCCGCCTTGGTGGTGTCTTTGGTTTCATCGGAGGCTTCCTGTTGGCGTACCAACGGTCAAGCTGTGAGTGTCCTTGTATTCCGTATATGAACTCTGCTCACTGGGTGCTATGATACAAGTCCGGTTCTGGGGCTGGTCTGAGAACAAGCGCGAGGAGGAGAAGGATTTTGCTGAGCTGTCGGACCGCGCGAGGCGGGGTCTGCCGTTGTACGGCGAGTCTGACCAGCCTGCGTGGGTTCAGGCTGCTGCATACCGCAACTCTGCGTTTTCGCAGCTGAAACTCCGTATGTGCCATCCTCTCATACTCCCGACTGTTGCTTATATGAGTATCCAGATATCTTCCCTATGTGAGCTATATCGGTATCTCTACGCGCCCACAATGCTAACCTCCCCCCTCCAGGGTCAACCTCGTCAACCATCCACACCACGGAACAGACCCGGAGAAGTACAAACCCAAGGACGAGCCTACGTCTTCGTAATTTCTGTACCGGCATTCTATCCCTTTCACTTTCATGTCCGGTCCGATCAGTTCGAGTGCGCTACATCCATCGTTGGCGGAACCACGAAAATATAGGCTGCTAGAGTATGGTGGTGAACAACCCTCAAGTGCGATTACGTTTTCTCCGCCGGCCACTCTCTGTCTGTGCGTCGGCGTCCTGGTCTCCCGCAACGCCGTTTTCCCTCCCCTTTTCCTGCCCCTTCTCCTTTCCTTCAGCCACAATGCGTTGAACGACACTCTCCCACATGACGTCGTTGATCCCTTTCGCCTTGTTTAACTGTTCGCGCAGGCGAGAGACTTCGCCTTCCAGTTCCGAGACACGAGTCTGAAGCGAGACACCTGCGGCTTCAGGTCCGGCCGCGGAGGGTTGGACGAAGAACGCATGGTCCTTGATGAGCTCCTCTCGGGAATAGGAGAAAAACGTTCCCGGGGGTGTCTGTGGAGGACAGCATGAGCATGTAATTCATGATATCCTGTTCGGCGGCACTACGTACCGAATGTTGAGGGAGCATCAGGGAAACTTCGTGAGCTTCACGCGCCTTTGCGTCTCGTATCCGTTGAAAGGGTGCCACGGGCCGCACTGGGATATTTTCCCTCGTATCACCCGCCGCACCGGCACTGAGGGTCAAGCTGACGTGACCGATGAGGTCTGGGGGTCGCAGCATCGTCGAGAGATGTGTGATGGCCATGCCCTTGTGCGATGACAATGTCCGCAGCTGTTGGTGAGAGGCAATGTCGTAGATGTGAATGAGTCCTGAGGTCGTTCCGGCGAGGAGCATAGAGCCAGAAAGGGAGATGGTCATGGCTGTCACAGGTTCCCTGAAATTGTCCGTCCGCCATTGAGTATGTCAGGGAGGAACGTGGAGAGGTAGCGCACGAACCCGATAGAGATGAGACGCTTTTTCGCGTCCTTTGGGTCGATATCGTTGATGCGGATTACGTCGCTCACTCCTGCACCACCAACCGCCTCCATGGCGGCACGGCTGTACTTGTCTTCCCGTTGTCGGAAGAGATTGACCTGGTGTATTGACCCGTCTGCAGATGCAGCGAAGAACAGACGTTCCGTAGGGTCCCAAGAGATGCAGGTGATGGGTTGCGGGAAGTAGAAGGTGGTGAGGAGAGTTTTCGAGGCCGGGTCCCACAGCTATGACGAGTTCGTCAACACAGCTGGCACAAAGGAGCAATGTGCGTCCCTACCTTGACAGTATGGTCCACTGATGCTGTTATTATGCGACATGAAGGAAAGGGACCGACACCGCAAACGATATCGGTTACGGGGAGTGTGTGGTCGGTGAAGCTGCAGTATGGAGTTGGAAGCTCATTTTGTAGGGTCTCATCGACAAGCCTATGACAGTATCAATACCTCCAACAGAGGAATTAGTATCAAGGATAGCTGCACAGACCTTGGCGTGGACCATACGCTCACTCCGGAATCCTCACTACCGGCGAGAAGGGCAGCGCCGTCTTGAGTAAACCGTAGGACGTTAATTTGGCGGTAGTGGGCATCCCATGAGTTGAACATAACTCCTGACGCGATCTACTATATGTTCTATCCAAGTCAATGAGGGGAGCGGCAAGAGAAGTGGCAGAATACGCGCCTCCCAGAGGAAAATCCGCCCCTGCGCGGTCGCTCCCGCACAGTATTTGCCCTTTGGGTCCACTGCAATGGCAGACAGCCTCTCGGGGAGCACAATTTTGAGCGCAAGTTGATCCTATGAATGCACGTCGCATATATATATTCGCTATGAATACGAACTAGAGGCAGGCGTATGTACCTTTTGAAAGTTATACACATTCATGATGGACTTGTCCTGTTGCGCTGCGAGCATGAAGCCACCCTGCCCATTCCTTGACTGCACAGTCGCGGTGCAGTGCGTAGCCGCAGATGTCTGCTTCCATGATGCGAGGGTTGTCCCTGTTTGTATGTCGTTCAAGGCAAGTGTTCCTGGACCAGAGCCAGAGCCAGAGGGTGCGGTCGCGCAAAGGACAGCTTCATTGAGGTGCATCTTGGGACAATAAAAGTACACAGTCCTCTAGGCGGTGTCTTGTATTTCGTAGACCTTCAAAGTTTCAAAAAGATTTTGGAAGCAGGGGGAAGTACTTGAGAGAGTCGAGACGGCAGCAGAATGCAGACAGGCGCTTGAGCAAATCTGTAGGAACGCCCAAGATGGAGGCCGGCCACGTGGGAGGACTGGAGCCATGTGGTGGCTGTGTCGGACATACTTAGCATGATGTAGAGTCGCGGTCGCTTGCCCCGCGTCTTACTCAAGAACGACGAAAGTTCCAGCTACTTCGCGCATCCTCTCTCGTCGCCACCGCCGACAACGCCTAGCCACCTTGCAACGCCCTCCAGCCCTTTTCTACTGACGTCAAGCGAGACTAGTCCGCCCGTCCTCTCACCTCCTCTTTCACGAGTGCTTCAGACTCGAAGTGCAGCCTACCGCAGCTCACTCTCGCTATGTCTGCGAACGTTACCAGCAATCTGTATGATATTCTCGGAATCAATAAGGATGCGACACAAGAAGAAGGTAAGGAGAACCTCCCGTTCGATGGCGTGCGTCTAGTACTTACAATGTTTGGATAGTGAGGAAAGCCTACCGCAAGCGAGCCTTGCAGACGCACCCGGATAGGTTGCCCCAGGATGTCAGCCAAGCAGACAAGAAGGCGGCGGAGGAACAGTTCAGGCTGGTAAACAACGCATATGAAGTGTTGAACAACGAGCAAAATCGCAAGGTACGAGACCCAACTGCGTCATACTTGCCCTCTTTCTCACTTTCTGACGCTCCGAATCACACTAGCTATATGACAAGCACGGCGTGTGGCCACCTCCCACAGAGCAGCCTGACTTCGGTCGGACCTCGAGCAGACAACCCTTCGATGCCTTCAACGATCCATTCTTCAGCTCACCTTTCGGCTCGAGCTCGCGCCGGGGATTTGCCTTCACAGACCCCTTCGAGCTCTTCAACTCGCTCTTCGGTGACATCCACAGTGCATTCGATAATGACCCCTTCTTAGCCGGCACACCATTCTCTCGCTCGCCATTTGATGACCCCTTCTTCCGCTCATCATTCAACGACCCCTTCTTCCGCTCATCATTCAACGACCCCTTCTTCCGCTCATCATTCAACGACCCCTTCTTCCGCTCGCCCTTTGGCGGGTCGTCATTTGGTGGTTCCCTGCTCGGCCCGTCTCCATTCGGTTCTCTGTTGGGCGGCCCTATGTTCTCCCAAATTGAGGGTGGTAGCAGCAGGATGTATAGCTCACGTACCGAAGCGGTCGGTCGCAACGGTCAGTGGGTGTCACGCAGCCAAATGACTAGGACCGTCAACGGTCGCACTGAGGTGATAACCAAGATGATCGATGCAGACGTGAGTGCATTGAATTGCAATTGGCTATACGTAGCAACCCCAGAAGCTGACTGCATACGGCAGGGGAATGAGCACGTTACATACTCTTCACCAGACGGCGAGCGCCACACGATCAACGGCATTGAGCAGCCTGCACAATCCAATCGCCACATGGAAGGCCCGGGGCGTTCTGGTGCCGCACTGCCCCCAACACGCCAGCCGCCGCAAGCCATTGCGGACGCTCCCGCTCAACCTGCGAGTTATTATGTTCCACAACAACAGCCACAAGCACAAGCATACAGCGTCCCTATCACTTCCGGTAAGTCCCCTCGCCCGTGCAACCATACATCCATGCGTTGGAAGTAATCATTGATACGGTATGTCAGGTCCCCCTCAAGCCCAAGCGCCTCCTGCCAACGCCTACGTCGACCGTGCGCACTCCCACCGCTCACGGCACAGCAGCCACCGCGACCGCCATAGCACCGAAGACGCGCCCCGGCGAAGCCACACCTCGCGTAAGTCCTCGGCCTCATCGCACCCTCCCGCTGACTCCCCTGTGGCCGGGCACACCCGTACTGACTCCGCCTCCCCGCCTTCGCGCGGCGACCGACCAACTACCGCAGAGGGCCCCGCGGAGCGTATTTATGGCGGGTACGACCCTGCAGCGTCTGCTGCTAGCTACGCCACCAGCGGGCGCACGACGCACGGGTACGCGCGCGACCCGCGGCGCGATAGTATGCAGAGCGGCCATAGCCACCACAGCAACAGCCACCGAGACAGCGCGAGCAAGACGCATCACCGGTCGTCGCGGCAAGATGGTCGGGATTACGCTCGGGACCAAGCTCACGACCAGCGTCACAACTATGAGCGGGCGGCGGCAGAGCAAGCGCAGGCGAACGCAAACGCGAATGGACACGGCCATGGGCACTCGCAGCGCGGATGGCGCGGATGGTGAGCGAATAGGTGCCGATTGACGGTTCTATCTGTGCTGGTCAGGGCTGATCATCGTCTGGCGCTGTTTTGCAGGCTAAGTTCGATGCTTCATCCGTTCCGCCACCACCATCATCATGATCACCATACCGAAGAGGCGCACGCGCCCACTCAATGACATGTGAGTTCCGTACGGGGACGTGAATACGTTGCATTAGTGCACGTATCTGCATCGCGCCTGTGTCTGGCTCCTTATCGATTCCTGCCTCTCGTCAAATCCTCAATATACGTTACGTGTTGTCCTCGCTTTCTTGCTTTCCTCGTACATAGATATCCTGGTATGCATACCTCTTCTCCTAAACCACTCGCGCACATCTCCCAAATTCTCATGTCAATGCCACGGAGACACGGATGTATATATAACTAGGTGTACAGTACGAAGCGGTAACGTGCGATGCGATGCTCAGAGCAACGAGCGAGAAGGAATGTATATGTGTATCCCTATGACAGACTGAGAACAACGAACGAGCGAGTGAACGAACGGAATCCAGGGCTACGGCGTACACACGACAGGCGGAATTAGTGACAGAAACGAAGCGCAGCGAGGGATAATCGACGGGATGATGAAAAAGGACGGATGTGGATCGATAGGACGTATCGATATCGGCGAGCGGCGGCGTTAGCCAACGCGATTAGCAGGCCAGTGGAAGGAGAACCAATAAGTTTAAGGAGCGACAGGGATGTTGGAGGGAGAAGAGACGAAGCCGGTAAGAGAGATATGTGCGAGAACCGAGTCGGGAGACGGATGCAGGAGTGGATGGACGCGCGACCAGAACGCGGTCTAGAAAACGGCGGTGACAGATGCAGGTCGTAAACGGTCATGACGGTATAACGAAGGCGGAAAAAGAGTGTCCGGAGAGAGGTGCAGGAGAAGGAAGGGCCAGCGGTGATGAGGACTGGGCTCATGTTACCGTTGTTCTGGACTGAATGGGTGGGAAGGCGGAGGACATCGGCGATACCTGCGCCTGCTGGCTGCTCGAGAGGTCGCTGTATCGCGCCTCTTGGTCGGGCGCAGTGAGGTTCGGAGCAGTGCTGGCGTTTGGCGTTGCCGGCGTTCCTGACGATGTAGGCACCTTGCCAATGAACCATGACTGCAGCGACATAGTGAGTTACCGTATACGTTCAGACAGACTTCGACACGTACCGGTACCCATCCGCGGTCTCCGCTTTCTTCCTTGACAGCCTAGTCGATTACGGTCAGATTTAGGTCAGCGTGTCACACGAAAGGAGTTAACTCACGTATGACCAGTGATTGTACCTCTTGAAGACCCTCAGCGCATCGTCCTTCTGCAGATCCAGCTCCTCCTCGCCCTTCTTCTTGTAGTCCATCAATGCGATGCCAGGGAAGCTTGTTGACAAGATGCTCAATGGCAAGATGGGCGTGGTGCCTGGCGGCGATGAGGGTGGTGACCCTGTCATGCTGCCACGCGCTGTGGCCTCTGCAATGGCGGCGGCCACTGGGACCTTCGTCTCGAGAAGACACCCGGCAGGGACCCAGCCCTGTTTCGACGGATCTTGTTCCACCTGTCCCGTACCGGCAGGATCGCGCTGGACAACCCACCATCCCCGCGCTCGTGAAACGATGATGAACGTATCGCCACTACACATGGTCAGCCGACGGCGGTCAACGGCATATGAGAAGTACGCACACAACAACATCAAACTCGTCATCTTGTTCAGCCATGTATGGATAGATCGCGACGGCGTAGGAGACCTCCGAGGCGGGTGGCATCTCCCTCAGAACAGGAGGAGTACCGCTCTCCGCCCCTTCTGCCGCCCCGGCGGGTCCTGTGTCGTTCTGCGGCTTTGAGACATCCGCGCTTGTGTCTCCTTTGTGTTCTACCATTGGCGACATGAGTTCCGGCCAACCAGACTGGCCATTGGGTACGCCAGTCATGATGCCGGGCGCTTGGTTGGGTAGCTGGCTGTTGACTTGCAGCTTCGGCGGCCGTCCTCGCGCATCCTGTGATGGAGACTGGCTGTGGGTTTGAGCATGGCTTGATGATTGCCCCGCGGTGCCAGGCGTGGGTGTGGACTTTGCTGAGCCGCCGTCGGTGGTTGCGGAAGCCTTACGAGCAGCCTGCTTTTGCTGAGCTACCGCGATAGGTGAGCGTATGTCCTTGATGTGTTTCAGCATGAACACTGGATTCTTCTTCGCATCCTTGAGCTTTTGGAAGAGAAGGAGAGGTTTCTCGTCGTAACTCAGACAGCGCTCGATACGGCTCCCTGGCGGTTATTCGAACTGTGAGCCCCATCACACATTACGACATTCGGCCGACATACCAGGCGCCCCATAGCAAATGAACATGGCATAGTTCTGCCAATCATCATTGTTGATCTTGTACTTCTTCAGTGCAGCTGGCAGGACCTTCCACGCCGGGTCATCCAGGCTGACTTTGAAACTCTTGAGGTTATCTTGACTGTCTTGTCGCTGAGGCCGAGGCTGTGAGACAGGCGGTTGCAGCGTATTCGTACTGGAATACGATGTATGTTGGCTGGTCGACGCTTCGCTCCCCGCAAGTGTGGTGCCCGACACCCTCGACTTGTCCGCGAGCACCGAAGAGTTCTGGCGGTTGTTCCCATTGTGGATGTCGTGCTCCATGCGTTGTGGAGACGGCTGCGGAGACTCTACGTCGGCACTGGCCTTTGTAGGTGACTTGGACGGCTTCATGAATGGCCCCCATTTGAACGAATGTGAACGTTGAACCGGGCTCTCGGATTCGACCTGGAGAGTACGTTAACATCACAACCGAAGGACAATCAATGGGCTTACTAGTTGGGACCGTGAGGACACATTACGCAGTTGACCGAGATCCTCCAAACAGCTACTCAAAGTGTCGCTTAGCCTCCTGTTATCCTCCTCCAGCGCGCGAAGCCGCTCGCCTGAAGAAAGGTCAGGATCTCAGGCGACTGAGCGAAACCCACACACGCACTTTGGTCCTTCAACAAGTCATAGAGCCGTTCCACACTCAGTTCATGACGCTCCTCCACTTCCGCTGCAAGGGATGTCAAGCGGATTCAGGGGTCCGGGGACAGAGACGTACAAGGAGGCACGTAGTGCTCAGGTTCAATAGGGATGTTCTGGGCAAGCTTGATGTTGTAAACGGCCTTTAGAATCGCGAGACGCTGGCCGATGGTAGTGACACCCATATCCTTGAGGGTCTCTGGGTCAAGAAGGCATAGGACATCGCCAGTGATGTTGTTCTCTGAGGGGGAATTCGCGGCTGTTGGGTATGGTGAAGAGAGGGAGGGAACGTACCTTTGACCTGCTGCTCATACTGTGGAAAACCAAGCTTGGTGAGCCAGTTGTGTACGTCGTTCTCGTCCCAGTCTAGGATGCTCGGTTTGAGCTCGAAGGACTGCGCGTCCATGGCGGAGGATGTGGACGAGAGTCAAGCCAGAATGGATCGCGGTGTAGTCTGAATTGGAGAGGCGACAGCAACACCGCCGGGTAATAAACCAAGTACTCCTTGGTCCTCTCTTGGCCTTTGGGTGTCCAGGGGGCTCTACTTTGCATACCGCATTGGTGGCAAGGACCAATGGCACTGCTGCGCACATGGGCGCCTATGTGTAGCTTGTGGCGTCTCCCGTCGCAGCATCGGGTCGTCGGGTTCAGACTCGGACTCGGTGTGCCTACTCAGGCTTCCACGCTTCCCTCCCATCTCACCTCCGTCTCTGCCGTGGCGACTGATGACATACGACTGTAACGCATATGGACGACGACCTGTTTCAGAATGCCTGGAGTGAAACGACGAACACAATCCCCGATACCCTGAAGCAGGACACCAAGCCGTCATGGTCACCGAACAAGCTCAACAGTTCCTTTGGTGAGGAAGCAGATTTAGCTGCTCCTTCCTGGGCTACGGGCACTGGGATACGCTGGGATGAACCCTCTGGTAGCCCGGGTTTCTCATGGTCTCAGGCCGAACCAGACCTGGCTTGGGGTTCTAGTGTGTACGAGGGCATCACTCTGGGCAAGGTGCCGGACGAGGAGAAACCCGCCGCAGACGACGCTGCTGCTGTGGAGGTGGACGAGGACGAGGGCAAAGACGAGGAGAACTGCTATGATGAACTGCCACAAGAGTCTGTCCCGGAGCGAACGCCCACGCCTGACCGAGCGACCCCTTCCCCACCTACGGCACCTGTTCTACCAAGCTCTCATGAAATCGCTCCAGAACTTGCAGCACCTCCCAGTCCAGATGGATTTGGCTCCTTTGAAGTTGGAGCCGTTGACGAGGTCGCAAAATCTCCAGGTTTTGCGATCAATGGGGTCGAAGACGATCCATGGGGAGCAACTGCATGGACAGAGTCCAAGGAAGAGGCAGTAGACGAACCCTTGGATGAGTGGGAGAGGGCTCGACAGGAGAAGCTGAAGCAGGATCGCCGAGTGGTGGGTGCCTCGTAACATCTAATGTAGGAACTGGGTTCTGATACTACATTAGCCTCCCGAGTTTCTGGCGAATATCTTGCAGCAATGTGAAGGACTTAGTCGCGATATGCCCCCGGAGGATGTGGAAGGTGACAGTGTTGCGGAGAAAGACTCATGGCGCAACGACTGGCGCAGTGGAATTGAAGGAGTTCCAGGCTTGTGAGTGTACCTATCGGACAGGCGGGCTCCGTATTCAATTGGTACTCATGGCTCTGTCAAATAGGAGTGACTTAATGGAATCGATATTACCTCCTCTTGCATTGCAGCCGCTCCCCCGCTTCTCGCAGACGCACGTCGCCAAGAAGATGGCGACTACTGTCAAGCTGACGAAGAACCTGGCCCTCACCAAGAGAAGTCCTATGTCGCACTACTTAGCGGCCAAAGGGTCTACCGCATGGGAGATCTCGGTCAAGGAGCAGAAAGAGATGGTGGAGGATGACATTCCGGTAGGCTGGCGCATAGTGGAGAAAGCACCTGCAGCTCCGTCCGCAGATTCCTCCAAAGACAAGAAACCAACTGGCCGTCTGTTCTCCTTCTGGGGACGTCGCCAGTCGCAGATATCACCGACCGTGTCCAATGGGGCGACCGAGACTCGTCCTTCTCTCGATAAGCCGAAGAGCCCTGTCGTGAATGAGGTGAAGTCAGAGTCTCGACGGGGTAGCCAAGACAGTACACGCTCTTCAATGACTGGCAGCCAACCCCAACTCCCTCCGGTCAAGGTAGAGCCTGTAACCACTCAACAAGCACCTGTGTCGGCGGTCCCTAGCATTCAGCCTGTTCCCTCCGCAATGTCGTCGTATGGTTCTGCACCGGATCCCGTCCCGGGACGCTCTGATACACCACCCGCACCTTCTGCCGTATCGCGCTTCCTTAACCGATTCTCCCGTCGTGGTAGCACGATGGGCAGCAGCCCTCGTAATTCCCTCGCCCTCTCTTCAGACGACATCGAGTTTCTCTCGGATATCGTCCCGAGCGCCAGCGATGACGCGGACGACGACTCTGCCGATGCATTGGAGAAGTTCGTTAACGCCAAACGAGAGCCTATCGCCTCCGTCCTGCCACCGCCATTGGCGCCTCCACCGCAGGCCCCCGCTCCCAGACCAACAAGTGCCGCGAGTAGCCCGCTCTCTGCTGGCACTCAGAGCAATCTCGCCAACGATGACTTCGCTGCACTGTTCGGGCCTCTTGAGCCAAGTAAAGAGGCTATTCCGTCAAGGCCTGCCTCTTCCGGTGCTGGGACACAGACGTCGCTCCCCATGTTGCCGCCGCCTCTTGCACCATCACGGCCAATCACGCCGTCGGCTACGCCGGGAGCAGGTCCCTCGAGGGTATCGCTGCCCGGCCCCTCCACGTCTTCAAGTTCCCGGCCTCCGTCCCGTCTGCAGACAACAACACCCCCAGTGTCTGGCTTTGCCCTTCCACCGCCGCCTTCCTTCAGGCCCATCGCACCGTCGAACCCGTCCACCATGCCCAAGCCTCAGCTGTCATCTCCTTTCCCACTACCTAAACCGCCCGTATCACAGGTGGCCGAACGAGCCGCGTCTCCTGCCTCTACGGCTTCCTCTCGAACATCGTATGAGACCGCTGCGGAAACGTCTCCGACATCACCTACATCGTCCTCCCCTTCGTCTGCTCTTCCTTTGGGGGCGCTTTACCCACATCTGGTCACTCCCGCCAGTCCACCGAAGTCATCCGCACATCCAATGCTGTCACCGCAGCCTGTGCCGGAAGAACCAGCTACTACGCCATCCGCCCTCATGACTCCTCTCGCGGGCGCATTTGCAGTACCTCCTCCACTGCGTCCACCTGCACCATTAGCACCACCTTCCCAGAATCGTCCCATCACTTCGCCATCAGCTGTGCCATTGACATCCAATTTGTTCGATGACGATGATTTTTCCGATTTTCAGTCTCCAGTCGAATCCACCTCCAAGCCGTCTCCGCCTATACCCCCGCCAATAGCGAAGTCGCCGCCTCGGATGTTTACCATGCCGCCTGCTGCCAGATCCCAGACAGCAGCGCCGAACATGTCACCTTTCTCATTCCCCCCGCTTCCACCACCGTCTGGCCCGGCACGCGCATCGTCTGCTGTCCCGTCAAATAACCTCGCATCGTTCGACGATGACGATTTTGCGGACTTCCAGGCCTCTCCGTCTTCTGCGACAGCGCTGAAGCCCAGCTCGCTCGCGTCTTCGAGCTCCTCCCTCTTCCCACCGAGTGTCTCAGACCAGGCGCTGCTCACACCGAAGAAGTCCGCCTCGGGGTTCGACGACATGGGCGACTTTTTCTCACCCACCCTGCGCACCCCTACGCCTCCCCGCGTCCCCGCGAAACCCACCCCTGCCAAGCCCCTCCAGCCGCCTCCCTCTTCCACGTCGAAGCCGACGATGCCTTCTGCCTCCTCAAGCTCGTCCCTCCTCTCACGCCGGAAGTCGCACGCCGCCGAGCATCTGCACACGCTCAACCTCGTGGAGAAGGCCGCAGCAAGGCAAGGACGGTGGCCCGCTCCGCCATCTCCATTACCCGCCGCTATTCCGGGCCCGTTCTCCGGCTCTTCGAGCTCGACTAAGCTCAATCTCATGGACGATGAAGGGCCTTTGGGAAGCAGCGGGTCGCTCTTGCCGTCGACGTCTTCGCCAGCGGTCATGAGTCCTGCAAGGCCGTCGAGCGGGATGGGAGGCAGCCGTGCAAATGGTGCAGGTTTTGCTGCTTCAGCCTCGTCAAATTCATCGCTATCGGGTTCTTTGTTGCAAGGATGGGACTTCGGGAGTAGTACGCAGGCACCGCCCGCACCGAGCACGTTTGCGCCGCCTGTGAAGCCGGCGAACGGTACACAGGGTGGTGGATTGTCGGCACAGGACCTATCGTTCTTCGAGAGCCTTTAGCCAGGGACTATCGTAGATCCTGCGGTGGTCTTACTGTCGTGTAACTTATTGTCGTTTTCGCAATAGGATCTGGCATAATATCTGAACAGATTAAGGAGGTGAATACTAGGAAGCGTGTACGGTCCATGTGATAAGCCGCGAAGTCCTCATAACCTACGACTACGAGAATATAATACCCGGATACTCTATTCTCCTCACTAAATCGGCCTGAATGTCCTGGATATGTGCAGATATCGTGACGTGAACGTAGAGCAAATCAGCACAATGAAGCAACCGAATGAAAGCGAAGACGAGCGCGACAGCATGCCACAACACGGAGCAAACAAGGTAAAGGAGAAGCTCATCTCGACTTGCGGCCCTTCGCGACCTTCTCAGCCTTGAACCGAACACCCATCTGCTGAAACTTGGCCGCACGTGCCGCGATGCGCGCCTTTGCACTCTTCCACTCCCTCAACACGTTCGAGGCGCCGTCGACGAGGTCGCTCTCGCGCTGCCAGGTGTCGTCATCGGGACCCCAGCCCGACCAGCGGATGAGATATTGTGGGTCCCCCGCCCCGGACTGGCCGCGCTTCTCCGCGACGATGTGCGAGACCTCGTACTGCTGCTCGTCTCCGACCAGGAGGGAAGACGGGTATGTGAGCTTCGCGCCTCGCTTCCGCGGCGCGCGCAGCCAGTGCGCGGGCACGTCCGCGGTGATGGGCTCGGGGCGCGCGACGAACGCGCGCTTCGCGACCTTCTGACGCTTGCCTTTGATCGACGGGTGGTGTGCGCGTGAGTACTTCTCGCACTCGCACAGCGCGTGCTCGAGGTCGACCATCGATAGCCCTGGGGTGCGTCCCGGGAGGCGAGGGATGTCGCGGGGGCGGATGTGCAGGCGCGCGAAGTGGTCCTGTTGTGTCCTGTGTAGGTACTCCAGAGCCTCCAGCTCGACGCCGCGGACTGACGGCCCGAACATCTTACGCAGGCACTCGAGCGAACCGGGACCTGGCGCGACCCATTCGTCCTCTGAATAGTCAAAGTGCGCGGTCATGTTCAGGTCTAGAAGTAGCCTGTGGCGATAAAGTTCAGGGGAGACTCTCAACGTGCTTCCAGATCTTATGTAGTGACAGCAGTTAAAACTTACTGCAAGGCCATGAAGTCGCCCATGCCGGGGAATAGCGATATCCGGCCATGTGCGTCCTTTAGGTGATGCAGCCTCTTCAGTTGCCCGGGCAGATCCTCCTCCATCATGAGCTGGACGAGGCGAAGATGGTTAGATGCGTTCGCACGCCCTCCGAATTTCGGGGACGGGATTATGTACGCGTGGCCGTAGAGCGCGTTCTCCTGCTGCTCCTCGAGAAGGACCTCCTCGTACGCGTTCAAGTCGAAGTCGCGCCAGGTTATCTCCCCAAAGTGCGCGACGAGCAGCTCCCAGGTCTCCATCTTGTTGAATGACCGGAAGATCATGACGCGAAAGCACTGTTCACGCAAACTCTGGTCGCCTTGCTGGATGACATTGTGGAGGACATACTGAGTGACGCGGTCGTATACGCGAAAGACGTTGGTGAACGGATAAGCGGCGAGGATGGGGTCTGAGGTCCAAGGTGGTGGCTTGCCGGCTAGACGTCGCTGCTGTATTAGATGGCGCTCCGAAACAAACTTGAAAAACGTGTCGAAAATCACGTTCGGGCGAAGGGCGCGTCCCGCAACGTCAATGACTTTGGGAGCAGGGGGTGTCTTCTTGCCGGGGGTAAAGTCGACGAGCAACTTCGCACCTGAGGACCGTCGTTTCTTCCCGGATACCGGTGCACACACCGTCTGCGTGCGTGTCATAGCGCGACTTCGGCGACGACCTGACGAGGTGCGTGCATGGGTGCGCGAGCATGTCATCAAAGATGCTTTCAAAAGTAGGACTGAGAGAACGTACGGGCACGGACGAGTGGCGAGACGCGACAACGAGCCAGAAAGAGGGCCGACGCGATCGACTCGCGAAAGGGGTTTTGGAGGACTCCATCACGTGAACAGTCGTCTTTGGGCCATATGAATCGTCGGGCCTTCGCGGAGTCCGAGCGCATGCGCTGCTTTGATCGCTGGGGGCTCGCTACGAAGAGCAAAGTGCAGGCGGTGCGCAAACGTAATGGCGCGTCGCGTCGGTGGTAACCGCGTCCACGACTACCGCTGGTTCACGCAACCCGTCTGCGCGGTCGGTACGGTACGCCCGGAGGCCCGCCGCGGCGCGACTGCTAATTTGAGACCTGCTTGAACCGCGCGGGTGTTTAAGCAGTCGTAGAAAAGTGAATGGAGGTAAGTTGAAGGGTGCAATCTATGCATGCCTGGAACAACGGTCCAAGGCGCGGATTGGGCATCTCAACGGTGCCCAATCCGAGCAGTGAACAGCTGTTCCAAACATGGATTGTGCAATATAGCATACTGGAAAAGTGCTGATCTCCCATGAGATGTAGGCTTGAACAAGGCTGAATCTGACTGATGACTGTCCTACCAATTGCTCACCGCCCTCATGAACTCCTCAGGCATATTTGTGAAGAGGTGTAGCAAACCCTGCAAGGACTGATATGACATATTGGCAGGAGAGGGCGAGGGATTGAGAGCGATACAGCATGGGGAAGAGGAAACCACCTTTTTGTCACAAAGTATAGCGACAGTCCTCGATGGCTTCTGTCGCGACTACCGTTACAGTATGTTCATCTTCTTACTACTTGTGGCATGTCCAATCTTGCACCCACCCACCACTTGCAGGTCTGCTGCTCCTTGATTTGTGATAATCCCAGTAGCAGCGGCACACCCTGCTGATCTTCAAGCATCTGCATCTGAAGCTACAATTCGTCTCACGAACCTACGCTCTCAATAGTGCTTGCACAAACAAGGGACTCTCCCCTGCAGGTGATGTCCACAACATCTTCTCGTAATTAGGATGCTCACCTACTAGTATGCAGTATGTCGTTTCATCGAGCTGAGAGAGCTCTGCACAAAGGGTGACAATCTTGTTCAAGTGGCAAGCATGTGGGACTGTCACGCGTCCCCCGGGGCGTTGCGCTCGGTCGTTATAGTTCGATCCTGCGGTAGGTCCACCTTCTTCGCCTCAGAAGGCAATGTTTGTGCGTTAGCGTCCGGGGAACAATGATGAGGCTTCCTTCTGATCGTTTCAGCTTCTTGTAATGCCTCTGTAGTTTGGTGATGGGGGGACTCGTAGATCGGTAGACACAAGCTATGTATTTCTCTGTACCTACTACGGCCGCTGTAGCGTCGAACGCTGGATATTCAACAACGTCCCGAGGCGCCGCACTGGACGCGTCTCAGGCGCCTAGTCGCGTCAATATACGCGACGCACGTGACCTGCCGCGATTCGAACATTGCACTCGTCCGCGCGTTGCGAACGACGCTTGCCCTCGCTCTCTCGCGTTCCTTCACGCGCTTCTTCACATCTGCACACCCTGGATCGCCTGCAGCATCTTTCATAGGCCATATGGCCGCAACGCGAACTCTGTATGATATCCTAGGCATTCCCCAGAATGCCACCGCCGATGAAGGTGCGTCGCCCCCCACTCGTTTCGGCTGCGTACAACCGAGTGAACGAAGGAATTTGGATGGGCAGTGAGGAAAGCGTACAAGGCGAAGGCTTTGGAAACGCATCCAGGTATGTAACCGAGATGGATTTTGTGAAGCGAATAGAGATCAACCTCGAGGCTCTCAGACAAACTTCCGCCTGACGCCGACGAAGTAGAGGTAGAGGCCGCAGAAGCCCAATTCAGAGACGTAAGTCTTCCAGCACTGTAAATTACTGGGGTACGTAACTGAACGGACTTGTGTCACAGGTGCGCACCGCGTTCGAGGTCCTGAGCGACCCTGCGAAACGCAAGGTAAACCGTCGATCCCCTGGTTCCTGTTTGATGTTTCCTAAGCATATCGGATAGGCATATGATAACGGCCTGAACTACGTTCGGCGACGACGCTTCAACACCGAAGAGGTGCAGGCCCGACTTGCCCGTGAACGTGCCGAATGGCAACGCAAGGCGGAGCTGCGACACCAGGAGCGCATGCGCGTCCTGCGCGAGGAGATCCTCGCCAGCCAGAAGCGGTACCAAGATACCCTTGCGCAGGCGGAGCTGCGCTACCAGGAGAAGATGAAGGCGTTGGAGGAGCAGCTGCGCCTCACGCGCGAGGCAGAGCGTGCGACGGACGTCAAGACCGGCGGGACGTACACGCTCGTCGAGGAGCTGCTCAGCGACCTCCGCAGGCGCTGTCCAGAGTGGGAGGTCCGCAAGCAGAAGGTGTTGATGGTAAGCGATTTCCCCAAAGTGCTTGCTTGTGTTGATGTTCTCTCAGAAGGAGGACGCTGATCCGGATGTGGACGAGCAGAAGCACGCTGCGCGGGTGGAGAGCCCGGAGACTGTGCAGTGACGAGAAGAAGAAGACCGCCCTTGTGTGCTGTATCTCATCGCTGTTGTCTGTCTTGCCCCTAGGACTTTTATTTCGATATTTATCGGATGTTATATATCGGTTGTACGTCAGGCAATGCGCGGTGAGCCCGAGCAATGTCACTTGTATCCTGCGATTGCGTACACATTATACCCCTTTCCACAAATGTAGGCCAGTCGCTTAGGTTTGAGAGTGAACTGTGATTGCGACAGCCATGCAAGGTAAGTGTGCTGCCCATTGAATGTGCGGCGGACAGACCTGTCCCTGAGTCGACGCCCAAAGCCTTCAGCCTGCTCTTTGCAATCTTCCCAACGTCGGTCACTGCTCTCTCGAGTTCCTTCTTCCACTCTTCCGTCCCCACATCCACGCTTCGCAAGCTCGTGACGGGTGGCTCGTTGGGGCTCAACGAGTGTTCCAATCCAAGGACATCCTCCATCTCGTCCTTGATCTCCGCACGCGACCGCCCATTCACGAACGTGACATAGATCAGGCCCGGATATCGGTGCCCATAGCATGCGTTCAGGTGCGCCAGTCGTGCCAGGACCTCGGGCGGAGTCGCCTTCGCCGCCTGCTCGTGTGCGCTGAGCTGCGAGAGGCCCTTCATCTCGCCGATGCGCGGATGGCCGGCAATGAACTCGGCCTTCTGGAGGTCTGGCCAGGACGAGATCACCTCGAGGGAGACGTCGATGAGCGCGTAGTACGACAAGACCGGTAAGGCATTCTGGATGTGGGCAGCGACGGCGGGGACGAGGGTGCGGTAGAGGACGGGGGAGGGCTCGAAGAGGAGGGCAAGCGCTCTGGCGAGCGGACCGTCTTCCCTCCTAGAGCTGTCAGATAGGGCGTCCAACAGCGGCGGCAGTGGCGAGGGATCCGCCTCAGATTGCGTTGCCGCCGTCTTGAAGTCGCCGAGAGGCTTGACGGAGTGTATCCAGCTACGCATTGGCATACTGAGAGAGTTGGTACAGGTTGGTACAGTGTTATCGCAGTAGTGGTTCTAACTATGTAATAAGTACTCGTAGGTGCGACGCTATTATCTGCGATCACGATGTTATGCGAGATATATCCCCTGCGCCTGGGAGCGCTGATAAGATAATCTCCCGCACATGTACACCCCCACACCGCTCCCAGCCCCGCAATATCCTGTTTAGCAGCCAACAACACCCAACATGCTCCGGGTATCGTATAATGCACTGCTAAAGGCCGTGGTGTAGCCACGATGACGACGGCACCGCACGGTCTGGGCTGCGCGTGCGAACCGGGAGAAGCACCTGGGAGGTGGTACTTGTGTTTGCAACCCAGCTCGCGGAGTCCAAGTGCTCTTGCACGAGGCCGTATTCAATCAAGGACGGTCCTAAAAGCTTGTACCAGCAGGTCGTTCCTTGCTTCTACTACCTCCGGGCCTCGAGACCTTGTTTCCGAAATACCTATATTCCGGCGCAGTCGCCCCTCGGTTCTCTCCAGCCCTGTGTGCACACCATCCTATCCCACATCTTCGGTCCTTGGCTTCAGGCTGCGCAGTGAACTTCACACATCATGGCAATGCGCCGCTCCCTCGACGCTCTGTCTGTGCTCTCGACGGACGACCTTGCAGACTACGACGTAATCTCGGACGGGCCTCGTTCGCTAGAGTCCAGCATAGCCGACCTGGGCCAAGTACCACGATACTCCGGAAGCGAGCCTCCGCCTCTGCCGTCCGCGCGCGAGAAGTTCGACACCGTAGGCTTGACGGCGGAGGAAATCCAGGCGCACGTCCGACGGTCGATCGGCGCGGCGAGTCGGGGAGACGAAGCGAGGACGTGGAGGGTATACGTCGATGGCGTCTTCGGCCCACTGACACCCAGGTGCTCCCTCCCTCACCCTGATGGAATGTGGCGCACTACTCACCTGTACGTACCATGCGCAGAGACGTCCTGCAACTCCGGCAAGCCAAGCTGTCCTTCCCCTCCGTCCACCTGCTCGTCGGCGTCTTCTCCGACGAGGTGTGCGAGGAGAAGAACGTCGCGCCACACCTTCCCCACGCCGACCGGTGCGAGGTCGTGCGACACTGCAGATGGGTGGACGAGGTGGTGCCCGAGGCGCCGTGGACGCTCAACGAGAAGTTCCTGCGGTCGCGGCACGTCGACTACGTCGCCATCGACGAAGGCACTTCGATAGACCCGGACATCGACCGAGAGCGGCTGAAGGGGTATGACCTAGTCAAGAGCCTCCGTACGTCCCGAACCCCAGGCCCTCTTAGCACACCCGAGCGTGGATGTATATAGCTGACAATGCGCCACGGGAGCAGGTAAAGCGATCCCGACGCGGAGGACGTACATGTCAACGCCGATGCCCAAGAGTGTCGACCCATTCAAGAAGGCTGAGGACGCCGACCCCGAGCCGAATGCTGCCAGAGGCACCGGAGCTGCCAAAGAGGCGTCGGTAGCGGTAGAAGAAGACGTGGATCCGAGTGCGGATATCCGAGACGCACTGGAGACACCCTTCGAAGAGCCTCCCGAGCCCGCGTCGTTCGAGGAGCCGAAGGTGGATGAGTTTGGGACTGGGCACGGCGTTTAAAGCTTGGAGTGGTGTTATCATGTCGTACCGTGGACAATATTGCGGGCAGATGTACGATGGAGAAAGTAGACTTTCGTGGTCGTCGGAGCCGTACCGCGAAGGAGTTTTATGTGGCGGAATGAGCCGGTCGAGATCGAAAACAGGAGTACTACTCGAGTGAGAAATGCGACGCATATATTGGCATCTGGTGACAAACAGACGTCTTCAGCGGGGCGCGAGAATTGCAGCAGACGCAGGAACACAGAGACAAGCCAACAACATCCCAGGCTAGTAGCAAGTGAGCGGCGGGATCGAGATCTGTCGACCGACGTTTCGTTCCTGACCGCCACCATTTGATGCCTTTGACACGGGCGTCTCAGCCTCTCATATCTTGACCACCGTCCTATGCGACGTCACTTCGGCCCTCGACAAGCATCCGCTCAATGGCGGATACGTCGCCTGTCGGTGAGTGTGCAGGTTGAGGTTTGGCACTAAACTTGCATGTAGGTGGGCAATCGCGCAATGGATCCGTTCCGAGGCCTATATCCGACTCCCCTCATCCGCCTCGCCCGGATCGAGGCACGCACATTATATATGAGCGCACTATCGCAAGCAGGAAAGCCCCTCTGCATTTCATAAACCACCAAGCTCAAGCAACCTCCTCGCCATCGACGCACGCAACCCTCCCTATCACCAGAAGAAGCAGCAGCAGCCACCACCACCCTCATGTCCCCGCAGTCAACACCCATTCATTTGCCGCCCGAGCTCGTCGAGCAGATCATCTCCGAGCTGTGGGCCGTCCCTCAATCGCCGCAAGAGCGCACCCTGCTCTTCAAGACCCTGTGCAGAGTCAGCCGGATGTGGCTCGGGCTCTTCCTCCGCGTCGCCATGCGCGACGTCCACATCCCATGCCCCCTATTCGCGCGGGACTTCCTCCGCCTGCTCCCCGAGCGCGCGACGACGCAGGGCGAGGCGGACCTCTTCACCGCCGAGGCGACCGCGCTCGTCAACAGGCTCTGTCGCTCCCTCTCGTTTCACGTCAACGGCGGCGTTTCGCCCACGGGCGCGCCGGTCAAGGAGCCCGCGATCAAGCTCTACTCGCAGACGGACGCGGCGCCCACCGCGATCTCGACGGTGCTCTACATGGTCAGCACGTTCGAGTACCTCCCGAACCTGCGCCACGTCGCGATCAACTACACCGACTGGGGGTACGACGACCTCTTCGACCAGCTGCGACTCGCGATCTTCCCGAGCCAGGTCACGCACCTCTCCCTGCAGTACGCGTTTAGCGGGCGCGCGATCCTACCCTTGGCGGTCTACCTGAAAGCGCTCTATACCCGCCATCGACAACCGCGGTTTACCATTCCGACGTTGCGGCACCTGACGATGTCGGGGGTGCCCACCGAGTTCGTGGCGGACATGCTCCACGTCTGTCCCGAACTCGAGACGGTCGAGATTGCAAACCCGGCGCGATTGTACGTGATCGCGCCGCTGCCGGAGAATGTGCACACGCTCGTGCTTCGTGTGCCAGGCGTGACGCTGAGCAGGGAGCAGATGCACTGGTGGATGCTGACCGCGGCGATGGACGGGAAGCTCTTCCATGCAGAGGCAAAAGGACGGATCGTCGTGCGCTCCGGCACCCCCGATCCGGTGGCTTGGACCGAAACGAAACGCCACTGCAAGCGCTACGGCGTCGAGCTTATTTACGAGCGAGAGGAATCGGAGTTGCCTTGTAGTTGATTGACCTCCGTAATATCAATGTTTGAAACAAGACTGAGGTGCCGGGGTTCGAGTCAGTGCAAGTTAGGCGGTGTCAGTGGTGGGCGAAGGATGCGCAAAGTTGGACAAACCTCACTATTGCAAGCACGAGGTGCAACGCGGTATTTCTCGCCTGATTATAACCCAATCTTTGTTTCTGCCTTGTGAAAAGCCCATACTGGTTCTTCGGAGGGATCCGCGTGCCTGCACAAGCCTGCAGCACGGTGCACCTCGAGGAAAGAGGGCAGAGCGCGCAGCTCGAAAAAGGAAAGCTGTTCCGAGGGTGCAACAAACATGACGGCAGAGGAGGATGAGCCAATGGGAAAGGAGGAATCGGGCGTCTAAGAGCGGGGGAAGCGTACACAGGAGCTTACATCAGCGGAAGGTGAGAGAGGGTGACTGGGAGGGTACTCGCGTTCAGTGCCTATCCATTCAGTAGATCGCCAACGATGGCCCATCCCAACTTATCGCCCTCCTTTCCGCCACCCTCGCGTCTGCCCTCCAACACACACGCACCCTCCTCTCGTCCACACCACGTCCAGACGTCGCCCTGCCTCGCTCTTCGCCCGTCCCCGCACCCCTCCTCGTCCCCGTACGAGCACTTTTCCGCCTTGCGGAGCACACACGAGGCTGAGCAGCACCACGCCATGTTTGAGCCCTCCTACGATACCACAGACGAGTGCGGCTGTGGCCCGGACGAGGCCGCAGCGATCTCAAACCTCGGTTGCGAGGAGTGCGCGCAGGAATGCGACAGCGCCGCCTGCACCGTCGAACTTACGTCCCAGTGCACCGACCAGTGCGTCGTCGTCGCCTGCAACGACGCTCATCACTTTGCGGCGGGATGTGAAGAAAATTTGCCCGGCTCATCGTGCGGCAAGGAATGCTTCGGCGAAGTCGACTGCGCCGTCTTCGATGAACTTGTGAGTACGACTTTCACTCGATGTTCCCTTTCGCGTAGGCGTAGGGATCTGTACAGTCAGACGCGACGTCTCGACGGTACAGGCGTCTTTTTCTCACAGGACGGCAACTTCACCTTGCCCGTACCTTCGTGCCCATACTCGCCCTGAGACCAGCTATCCGGTCTCCAGGTTGGAGTTTGGGCTCCCACTATTTGGCTTGTGCAGCTCTCTACACAACGTCGGTCCCTCGTATCACATATCTTCGGGATGCGAATGCGCCTACAAGGCACTATGCCGCGCACGATCTCACCGCATTGCTAGAGGCATTCGCTGTGCAAGGCGCGATGCATCATAGGGTCATGAGTTACAAGAGCATCAATTGCTCTATCTTACCTTCTTTCTACATTACATTGTTAATATCTGGCTGACATATCTTATACTCAGTTCCGTTGTTGCAACGAATTCCATCCGGAACAGACCGACTACAGGTCCTGTCCGTCGGACTTCAACTCGGCTGCAGCGTATTCTTTTATGTCGGACCCGGCCTTCGAGGCGTACTTCGCAGGAAGCACGCAACACCAGAATCTTCCACCACGCGATCATGTACCGTTCCCACCGCTAGATTCGGCGGCACCCACGCCGCAGCTTATCCCCAGCCCCGCATTTCAGCCCTCGCCGCCGCCGCTCTCTACCTCGACGCAGGGATCAGGCACGAACGTCTCGTCCCCTCATCTCCCCGACGTACCATCGCCGATCGTACAGTCCTCGCCCGTCCCTCTATTGCAATGCAAATGGGCCGGATGTTTCGCGACCTTCAACTCGCTGTCGGATCTCGTCGGGCACGTCAATCTGCAGCATCTCCGTCTGCCGTCGCCCACTGCGGGCTTCGCATCCCCGTACATGACGCCACCGACCACCGACGGTCGCAACCCGTCGCAAACCTCTGCGGACGGTTCCGTTGCGTGTCTCTGGGAGGACTGCCGCCTGTACCCGAGTTCGCAGTCGGTGCCGGGCCCGTCGTCAGGCAACACTTACGACGTGCTCGACTTCCTCGCGAGCCACCTCCTCCAGGACCATCTCGGCCTTCCGGCTCGGCCCCCTGCTCACACGCCGACGCAAGCCCAGTTTGGTCACGGCGACTTCCAGGCCGTGCCTTCTCCTTTATCGCAAAGCTCGTCTGCATCCGACACAGCGTCGTCGTCCGTGCTACCGGACGGCGGCCCACCGACGCCTGTGCCTGAACACGATTGCTCCGCACCATCGGCGCACGTTTGCAAGTGGAAGGACTGTGGACAGAGCTTCTCGTCCTGCAACTCTCTCACCGAGCACATCGCTTCGGCACACATCGGCTCGGGTCGTGCGCACTATGACTGCTTCTGGGAGGGATGCACTCGGAACGGAGAGAGTGGCTTCGCAAGCAAACAGAAGATCTCGCGACATATGCAGGTACGTGCATAGCCTGTCATAGAGCAGCTTGCGGCTTGAACCACAACACTCACCATGTGGATGTGCACAGAGCCATACCGGACACAGACCGTTCCAATGCACGATATGCAATCAGAACTTCTCTGAAGCCGCCACGCTGGCGCAGCACATGCGACGCCATACGCAAGAAAGTAAGCACCGGCCGCTTTCGCGCGCGACGAGTGAGATCTCATTGAAATCGTCCCCAGAGCCCTATGTGTGCGACTTCCCTGGATGCAACAAGGCATTTGCCATCGCAGGCGCGCTCACGATTCACAAGAGGATACACAACGGTAGCAAGCCATTCAAGTGCACATACTGCGATCGGTACGCATCTGCTTCTCAATATATGTGCTGGACAAGTATTCAAGACTGTCCCGGCCCTATAGCGCATTTTCAGAGTCGTCCAACCTGTCAAAGCATGTAAGTCGTCATCTATATCGCCATTCACAACTGTACGCCGACACAAATACCGTTTGTAGCTTCGCACGCATACAGGCGCACGACCGTATCCCTGTACGGAACCTGGCTGCAGCAAGTCCTTTGCGCGGCCGGACCAGCTCGCACGGCACATGAACGTCCACAAACGAAAAGCCGCTGAAAACGCGGCCAAGGCGGCTGCCGTCGCGAGCTAGTTGCGATATGCGACAACTTGCACGTACTGCTCCGTGCACTTCAGTTCAACCAGTTTGTTGAGTGCGTGGTTCTAGGCTGTGCCCGAGGGTTCCTTCGGTGTCTTGATCTAGCAGCGGAGAGAAGAGACGATATTTTGTGCATACTGTATACCAGAGTGTATCTCTATCATGCGCCACAGTTGTCACGCTGCCATTATGATTATTCTTTCAACTTGCTGAAGAGTCTCCTACTCTACCGACTCGCCTCAGTAGGTTCTACCACTACACGGGCAATTGGTAATGGCACTACCTGGAAGGACCGGACAGGCGCCCCGGGACGGGTTCAGCGGGACGCCGTCCGTGTGAACCTTCCAAAGATGGGCATCGTGGTTCGAGCGATACCATTCCTTCCACACGGTACGCCCCCACCTGATAACCGGCTAACCGCACGCTACCACGATAGCAGCGATATGGCCGCAATTAGCTTTATATTGCTTTGCGTAGCATACGTTGCTCCTGCTCTCACATCGTCTTCGAGCGCGCAGTAGACGCTGTCCTAGCGGTGTCTTCCTGTGAGACAGCGGTGTTCGACTAACTTGAACTTAGGCTCAGGGAGAACTGCGGAGAAGCTGAAAGATCACGAAGAGGATACTCACAAGCAATGTCGGCGGAGAAACTCACCCTCAATGCACCCAAGGGACAAGGAGGCGGCATACTGCCCGCGCCCACCAACGCTCCAAGCAGCGCCCATACCCAGAGGCCACGCAGCAAGCTCCTTCAGCGTCTCTTCCTCCTGCTATCCGCGCTGTGCTATGCGTACTTCGGTTACGGAGTCGTGTACAGTCGGACCCACATCGCTCACCCTCAGACGGACGCCTCTACGGAAGCCGCCATACATGGACCGGCCCAAGCGCTGGGGCCGCTTCTGCCGAGCGAGCATTCTGACGTCTGCCCGCAGCCGAAGACGATCCACCCGTCGAAGCACCGCGAGCTCGCGGAGGAGCTGGATCGTCTGTACTCGGATGACATCTATAAGCTCAAGGCATACGGGGCCTTGAGCGGCGCTGTCCAGATTCCGTATGTTCATTTCGTTCTTGATCTTCGTGGGTGAGAGTGCACGCTGATGGCGCGTCATGCATCGCAGGACGGAGTCGTACGACAACCTTGGCCCTGTCGGCGAGGACCCCCGGTGGGACACCTTTGCGGAGTTTCACGCGTATCTTGAACAAACCTTCCCTCGAGTGTGAGTATCTGAGGTGGGCGAGCTATCGTCATGATAACGACGACTCATGAGATCACCAGTTTCGAGACGTTGAAGGTCACAAAGGTCAATACGTACGGGATCGTGTTGCATTGGCAAGGCTCGGACAAGGCCGTGTTGCCTGTAGTCATGGCGGCTCATCAGGGTACGCGCGCGGCTCCTCTCGATGCAGTCTTTGAATAGCTGATGTAGCATGCTATCGATTACTCCAGATGTTGTGCCCGTTGAACCTGCTACGGCGGATGACTGGATCCACCCACCTTACTCCGGATTCTTTGACGGTCCGTCTCATGGACGTGAAATAATGCCTCGATTGGATTACTGACGTGCAAGTCCAGGAGAGTGGCTTTGGGGAAGAGGCAGCTGCGACGACAAGTCGGACTTGATTGCGGGCTTGTGAGTGCATCATCCGCAACTCCACTATATCCTTATTGATCATCCGGCGCATATGTAGGCAAGCCGCCGATGCGCTTCTCGAGCGTGGCTTTCAACCCAAGCGTACATTCGTTTGGGCTTATGGCTTTGACGAGGAGGCCTCCGGCGTTCAGGTCGGTAGTTTTATCTGGGACATCTCATTGGCAACACTGGACTGAGCAATGCACATATAGGGCGCCGGCCACCTTGCCCCATACTTGGAAGAAACGTATGGCCGGGATGGCGTTGCTCTCATCCTGGATGAGGGTGGTAAGCGGATCGTCTAGAAGGACTGCTCCTTCGATGCTGATCGATGCATTCCGTATATTTAAGGAGGTGCTTGGGGCTCACAGTACGGCGGCGACGTTATATTTGCCGTCCCTTCTCTCTCCGAGAAGGGTTATCTCGACATCAAGATCGAGGTAACGACGAAAGGAGGGCACTCTAGCGTCCCACCAAAGCATACTGTGAGTGTCAAAACGGTTCCATCCCCCAAGCAACTCTAGAGTTCTGTGATTCCAGGCTGTTGGTCTTCTCTCATCCATGATTGTCGCCATCGAGTCAGAGCCCCATGAGGCCGCGCTCGTTCGTGCAGGTGGAGCATATAACTCTACCCAATGTGCCGCTACATATGCGCCTGAGTATCCCGAGCGACTCAGACAGCTCGCGCGGGATGCGGTAGACAGCGATTCCGCCCTGGAGGAACTCCGCGATGCGCTCATCGAAGAGTTCCCGCGCTTCGAGGCCGTTTTACGGACCACGCAAGCGGTGGATCTCGTCCAGGGCGGCGTCAAAGTGAACGCGCTGCCAGAGAAGGTCGCTGCGGTCGTGAACCACCGCATTGCGGAGCATAGGTACGCGCTCACTTGACATACCTGATGAGACCCTAGCCTGAGAGTTCGCACCCTAGCTCGGTAGCCGAGTTGAAGGACCACTTCGCCAACGTCATTGTGCCAGTCGCGGCCCGCTTCAACCTCTCCGTAGATGCATTTGGCAAGAACGTGTCTGCGGGTGATGGCAAGGGTGGACACGTCGTGCTCTCTGACGCTTTCGGGACCGGGCTCGAGCCATCCCCCGTCACCCCAATGGGCACAGACGATCCATACCAGATCTTGGCTGGGACGATCAAGGCCACCATTGAGAGTGCCGAGGGATACAACGCCAGCGGAGTAGTCGTCGCGCCTCTGCTCCAGCTCGGCAACACCGGTGAGTAATATGTTGTCTATCAACGCTGTCTGCTCAGGAACTCACCCTCACTTTCTAGACACCCGGTACTATTGGAACCTGACTCGGAACATCGTGCGGTACAAGCACCTCCGCGACGTCGATAGATTCAACGGTGCCCATACGGTGAACGAAGGTCAGCCACATAATTCTGCGACTAGGCGCTGCGTGTTTACTGACCAAGTGACGCTATGCTATAGCCGTCCGCGCGAGAGGCTGGATCGAGTCCATACGCTTCTTCACCAAATTCATCTTGAACTGCGACGAGTACTAGGAGAATCTTCTGTGCCGCTCGGGCATTTATGGAGACTACTTATCGATGTTCTTTCTGCCTTGGAATGCCTTGAAAGCTATTGCCAGTAGCGGGTGAATGTATCAACATGTTGAACGCACTACAAACGGCCCGTACGCTTCGAGTCGTCATCCGTAGACGGTTTCTGGGTCATGGTACGAACGTAAGTGGGCTTCACCAAATCACTCCCGGGCGTTACGCATCGTCGTCTTGTCCAACGGTTCACCGGATTTCCAATGCTAGGTGCGTTCCTATCTTTATCTTACGTTCCATCCATAGCCTGAGCATCCTGACTCATGTCATTTGTCTTCAGTTGTGTCCGCTGTACCTGACCGAAGCCTCTGAACGCCGAATATCTCGTCATTGTCCTCCCGATTCTCACTCACTGCGGTTTGACGTCGGACTGCTATGCATGCCGTCGGCCTTTTGGCGTGCGCGTTATATACGAGGCTCACGGTTCCTCAGGTCCATCAACGCGCGCCTTGGTGGTCTGAACGAGGGGCCATCATTGTACTCAGATGTTGAACGCGCGGGTGCCGTAAGTCGGTTCTCAACTCCGCCGGGTAGTCGTATTGACTTACCCGTTCTGCTTCAGTCGGCTGCACAAGTACGTGCTCATGCGTGCTCATGTGTTCAGCGCACAGGTCGGTTGCGGCTGTGGCGCGAAGGGCTTATGTTGTCCTCCGACCATTTTCCGCTTGGATATGCAATACGCCAGGATCCAGTATATGCCCTCGCAGTTTATAAGAGAGAACCACAGTCATCTTGGATGGCAGCAAGTCCTGAACGCCTCGCTTTTCTCCTCTGTCGAGCATGCTAGCGCCTCGGGCCATCGTTGCGCTGAGCATAGCATCAGCTCTTGCGTTTGTACACGGCCGTCAGACAACCGTCGTACCCAAGGCCAAGTTTGTTCCCCTACGTCCAGCGGCTCCCACGGCATCGCTGCAACTCACGCTGGTCCTGCCTCCTACCAACATCGATGGACTTCACGCTGCACTTTACGATGTCAGTGACCCAAAGAGTCCGAATTACGGGAAGCATCTCTCAAAGTCGGACGTACGTATATTCCCACACCCGCCTCATACCATGATCTTCAGCTCACCCTTCTATGCCAGGTTGAAGCATTTGTTGCACCAAAGCCGGAGAGTGTGAAGGCCGTCACCACCTGGCTGGCGCAACACAACATTGACGCGGAGGTGGCCTCGCCGTCCGGAGACATGTTACGCATCGACATCCCCGTCTCTAAGGCGAATGAATTGCTCGCAGCCAACTTCACGGAGTTCAAGGACAAGGACACCGGCGCCATTCTGACGCGGACATTATCCGTGTCTATCCCTGATGAAGTTGAACAGCACCTGCAGTACCTCTTTCCTACCACGGAGTATGCATTCTCCACCCTTGCATCTCAGTCAGCATGCTCACTAAAGAAATGACGCGTACTAGATTCATCACTCCGCTGCACCCGAATCGCCCGCCCTTTCAAGTTGTCTCACCGACACCGGAAAATCCTGTCTTTAAGAGGCAGGGTGTCGACATCTGTTCCATTGACGTTGTTCCTCAGTGCTTGGAGGACTACTATCATGTCCCCTCGGCACCTGGTACTGCACCGGGTAACAGCATCGCCGTTGCCGGGTATCTCAATGAAATAGCTACTGAAGAAGACCTCGAGGTAGGCAAACATTATGATGAATGCGATTGTGTCTGGGTGTGACCGATGTCTCGATGGCGGGCAGTTTTTCTTCATGGTGTGGCGACCTGATGTCACCACTACTCCGGAGTTCAACGTCGTGTCCATAGACGGGGGCGTCACCAGTGGTGATGGGACCGGAGAGGCGGTATGAGCTTTCACACCCTGAGTCAGAACAACTGTGCTTTTCTAAACTTCGTACCACAGAGCCTAGACATCCAGTACACGGTCGGAGTCGCAACTGGTGTACCGACAACGCTGTACTCTGTGGGAGACTCTTCAACTCAAGGCTTCATTGACATCGTCAACTTCCTTCTTGGCTTGGACGAGCTCCCGCTTGTGCTGACCACCAGCTATGGCTTCAACGAGTCCGACTTCCAAGGCTCGGAGGACTTTGCGAAGTAAGTCTACTCGAATAGCCTTGCATTCATTGTGACGTAATTGATCGCATCCTGTCTTCCAGCACCTTTTGCAACGCGTATGCTCAGCTCGGGGCTCGAGGGACCAGCGTCTTCTTCGCCTCCGGAGACAACGGTGTCTACAGCTTCGCGTTCGGCAGCGAATGCGATGGGACAACGTTCGGACCTTCTTTCCCCAGCGGCTGTCCATTGTACGCCCTTCACTCCGCAACTGCGCTTCACGGTCCTTGACCCTTCTTCCATCACAGCCTTACGTCCGTTGGTGCAACCACAGGATATGACTCCGGCACGGAAGTCGTAGCAGATTTCTCCGGGGGCGGGTTCTCCAACATATTCCCACAGCCGAGCTACCAGAGCGCCGCAGTCCAGAGCTACCTCGATGCTCTCGGGAGCACGAATGCCGGCCTGTTTAACCGCAGCGGTCGTGCGTACCCCGACATATCTGCGCAAGGTATCAACTACGTCACCAGAATAAACGGGACGTTCTTCCTCTCTGAGGGGACGAGCGCATCTACGCCGGTGTGGGCGAGCGTCGTTGCGCTGCTCAACGACGCCCTGCTGAATGCGGGCAAGCCTCCGCTCGGGTTCATCAATCCGCTGCTGTACTCGGAAGGCGCGGCGGCGCTGAACGATATCACGAGCGGGAGCAACACTGGATGCGGCGCGCAAGGTTTCCCCGCGTTGGCGGGGTGGGATCCGGTAGGAGCCTTTCTGTTGCTGTGCTTTGTGAAGCTGATCCAGTACGACTCAGGCCACGGGTCTCGGCTCGCCGGACTATGACAAATTGCTAGCACTCGTCATGAGCTTGTAGCATGTAACGTGGGGTTCGAACAGGTGGAGGACTGGGATCTAGCAGAGCTGAATATTGATGCTGATATTGTTGTCCGACCGGAAGCTAGTGATACACATACGACAATTTGGAGCGGTGATGATACATAGTGTGAACGGGGTTTTCTCGCCATAGAAAAAGAAATCATCTGAGAAGGGTGTCAGCAGAGGAGGCAGCGTCATAGAGTTACATCCGATGAGGAGGACCGGGAGAAGAAGTGTTGTTGATGATTGCTTGCTTGGTGGCTCTAAGAGTTCGACGCGAACACGACGCGCCCGCGCCCATCCGTCACGAATTCCGCCGGTGGTGCCTCCTCGCCTGGGCCCGTCGGTTCGATCAGCGAAAGGGAGCGTTGACGAGCGTGCCGCTGCTGCGGGAGGCCCGACGTGCTGTGCAAGGAGGGACTGCTGCACACGGCATCCGCCGCAGTACCACCAAGCATGATAGTATCGGGCTTGGAGTGTGGCAGCGGGACTGCGGCAGAAGACGAGACAGCACGCCCTCGACGTCCGTCGCGAGCGCGCGAAGACGTCGTGCTGCTGGCGACCACCCGCCCACGTCCATCCGTCATGAACGGGGGGTCGGTGTTCTGAATGAAAGGATTCTCTGGTGGAGCGTCGAGGGTTAAGCCCGATGTGGTCGCATGGGGCTCGGATAATAAGGGGTCGCTCGGTGTGCTGAGCGTGGACGACGAGGTACTCGGCGGTGAGGCTGTCGAGGCGGGCGGGGAAGAGGCAAGCAGCAGAGATGCTAGGTCAAGCCCGGAGTTGGGTTGCCCGTCAACGGGGACATCCGCACCCCCATCGTCGTCTCTCTCCCCGAACCCGCGCCAGAAATCTGCCCAAGCTTCCGCGGCGTCACCATCTCCGCCGTCACTTGGCTCTTCATCCGCCACTGAGCCGGGTGGCAAGGAACGCAGCGAGTCGAGGTAGTATGGGGGGTCATCCAGTGCTCGACGCAAAGAGTGTAACCGCAGTTGGTAGGATGGGACGAACTCCGGGAGAGTCGGGTCAAGGTTAGACTGAGAACTAGAGATGTCTCGTGGGCCTATGTCGTCGTTTGTAGTCGCGCTTGAACTAGATTCATTATCTTCGATTGTGCCTTCCGGTGCGATAACAACTTCTTCACCCAAGAGAGAGGAGGGGGGCTCTTCGCCGTGCTCATCTTGAGTCACTGGCATGGCTGTCCCCTCGTCTTCTGATATAGACCCATCATCATCGTTGGGATAAGGTATTGAAGGGCCATCCGAGCCCCAAGCTGTCATAGCGGTCTGTATAAATGATCTCTGGGGAGTGTCATTGAGTCGCATGTTCTCTGCTGGTAACTTAGAACATACCCAGTCCTGTGAGCGGCCAAGAAGTCGGGAGATAGTGTCCAGCATGAGCCCCATGTCTTCCTCGAATTCCTCGTCAAACAGATCAGAAGCATTCCATCGCTGCCCTGAAGCGTGTTGCCGCTAGCATACTTGTTCAATAGCCGCAACGAAGTTCACTCACACATAGTACTCTTACCTCCATGTAGTAAGCTGCGCCGTGCTCGAACACGTACGGTGTGCCATCTGCGTTCTCGTGTTTATAGAAGCAATCCTTGCCGAACGGACAGAACCGCTTATTCGGTCTAGACTTCTCGAAATACCTGCAACAGTAACATCGCAGAGCGTTTAGTACGGTCTCGAGAATGGGCGCTAGGCTACTCACTTGCACTTGACTCGAGCCATACTGGCCTTGTATTTCGCGATGATCTCAGCCTTCTGTGGGTTCTCTTGCGGATAGAAATGGGCGGAGGGCGTCACAAAGCGGGACGCTGTACGACACATTGGGCACTGCTTGTTTGTTCCAGCTTGGATGATGTCTTCGCTCTTGCCATTCTTCCCTCGCCAATTCTTGATGCACTGTGAGGTAGTTGGGCACTATGAGCAATTGTGATATGATACCTGCAGGATGGAGACATCTCACCGAGATGCAGAATATATGGCTGCAGCCTTCTGTAACGCATTTATCAGCATTTATGATAAGGGGCATGTGTAGTCAACCGGAGCGCGAATCCCCGCCTGCGATAGGCAACGAAGGGAGAGAACATGTTGGCAATGGATGGCTGGCACGCAACTAACCTAGTAGACCATATACAGTCGGCTTGTCATAGCATACAGAGCAAAGTTGATCTGCTTCATCATTGGAGAGGGAACGTGCTTGACTACCGGATGCCACCTCGTTTGGGTCGGCATGCAGGAACCAACATTTGTCTCCACGTCTGCAATGGCCGGCCGCATAGAACCTGCAGACCTTGTTCTTGTCGAACGGGGTCATGCGTTCAGCCTCTCCATGAAGGAACTTGCATTTGCTACCAGCGTAGCATCCACGTTCGGTGTTACTGAACGCTCAAGTCTGTCAGTAAAACAGCCTCGCGACACCTTCGATGTGAGATGACACACTAGTACTTGCAGATGCCACGCGGTTTGGATGTTACCGGGCGATCCTGCGCTGAACCGTCATGCGAGAGTTGTACTGGATGATCGTTGACGGCGCGTTGAGACATCCACAGGTGCGGACCCTGACAGTTGAAGCGTTGATTGAGAAGAGAACTGAGTAGCCAGCAGAGTCAAAGCCTAGCAGAGTATAAATCAGAGACGGGAGGGAAGGTCTTCTGGCTGCGGTAAGTGGTGGTAGCTGCAGCAAGTTCAGCCACCGGTGGTTGAGACTCTAGCAGTCGTGACTAAGTTAGCGGGCATATCGCGTAGGCGCCCATTAACGCCTCCATTGTGTGCTTACATAAGCATATCGCGCCTGTGGCGGCCCGTCATGCATCACTTCAGGTTCTGCACTTCACGACGACGTGCCCGCCACCGACCCCGCAGCGGCCCAGCCGCGCTAACCAGTCTCTTCGCTCATGTCGCTATCATCCACCACTACCATTAAGAATCAACTGAATAATGCCTTGGGTCCAAAAGCGCCCCTGTACTTCAACGTCTTGAAGGAGTATCTCTCCGGCCACATATCGCGCACCGAATACGACGACCAAGTCAAGACATACCTCGACTCTATCCATCTAGGTAATTAGTGGTTTTACGCTACCAGCTGCAGCTCACGAAGGCCGTCTCACAGTTCAATTACACAACACCCTCATTGTTTCTTTGTTCGACACTTCCGCCCAGCTAGCCCCGCCAACACCGCCACCGGACGTTCCGAAGCCTCCTCCCCGCAAGCGTCGACGTACGCTACCATATCAAGGCCCGGACGCGACAGATGACGGCACACTCAGATCAGATAGGCTGAAGAAATGGACCGTTGGGCTAGGGAGACGCGAGCGTGAACGCATACGTACCTTGGGGAACGCGGCGATGAATGAGCCCATCGTACCGAAACCGTTCACGGATGAGATTGCTGCGGAACGAGGCGTAGTGCTCTTGGAGGAACGTGGAGGTGCGTACTCTGGCTATGATGATCCTCTGTATCTCTCACAATGCATGCATAGGACCACCTGGTAGCCGGTTACCATTACATCTTGCCTCAATGACCCGTGCTCCCACGCTGCAACACATTTCGGACCGAATCAACCTCATATCCGCACAACATAATCTGGGCGCACCCTCAAGAGAAGTTGCATCACTCATGATGCTAGCTTTTGAGGTGCGTGCATACGCACATTCCGAAAGAGCGCGGCCTCACATCCATGCACAGGCTAAACTTAAGCAGCTTATCACCCAAGCCCTCTCGTTAACATCCACCTCACACGCCATTACTTCCATCCGTGCTGCAGAGCCACACTCACACAGCTATGTACTACCAGCTTCTTCCTTCGACAGTCTCTTCACCGTGTCTCCTGCCGTATTGCCGAACAAGTCGGCCGCGGCGATGCGCCTAGCTATTGGCGAGAACGAGGCAACAGAGGACGACGTCGTGCTGAAGAACAAAGACATGCAGGACAAGCGATGGCAACTCTTTGCGCTTCTGGGTGAGCGCAGCACGGTAAAGGAAGCCCTGCGGACATTGCATTAGACACAAGCAGCAGCCTCGACCACCATATGTGCCTCGTCTCCCCTATACTTATCCGTGCTTTTTGGCGGACACCTTGTGTATTGTACTATTTTGGATTGCTCTTGCGACTTGCCCTCATCACGTCCGTTCTCACCGCGCTTTTGAACCTACCGTTTTGTCGGTGACGATGTCCGCCACTGAGCACTGTAGGCCTGTACCGCTGTGTAATGACAACGCGGCTCGTTCGGGCCGCCATCGTCATCGATAGGTTTCCCCGATGACCCCAGGTGCGCACTTGACGTGAATGATCACTCATCCAGGTTCCCGCCGAGTATATAAACCGCCGATAAGTGAGATCCTTGAGCAGTCCTCCCGCGCCCCGAAGTGCAGCAAGGAGTACCTCAGTTCGTCAGACTTACTAACGATACAGACATGTCGTCCTTCAGCCAACCCTTCGTGCTCAAATGGGGCATCATCTCCACCGGCAGAATTGCCATGGAATTCGTCAAGGTTCGTTGAGATGCATAGAGCTCGCTAGTGGTCGAAACACGTTCTGGAGAACACTCACTGACGACGGATGCACGACGCCAACAGGATTTGCTCGTAGATCCGAAGACGTAAGTCACATTTCAAGGGCCTCAGCATCCTCTACATATGCTGGAGTTGACCTTCGGCATTTAGACGTAACACGACAGACGTCGCACACAAGATCGTTGCAGTTGGCTCTCGCAGCGTGGAGAGCGCGCAGAAGTTCATCTCTGATTACGCCCCGAACGAAGAGGGCATCAAGGCGTACAGCTCCTACGCCGAGGTCTATGCTGACCCTGTAAGTAACATTTGGATGAACAACAGGACGATCACTATGTCCACCAAAGCTGATAATTGATTCACTTGCAGGACGTCCAAGCTGTTTACATCGGTAGGGAACCTGCAGTGCATGGAAGCCAGAGGATGTCATACTGAGTGTATCTGCCTTAGGTACTCCCCACACTCTGCACTACGAGAACGCCCTCGCCGCGCTGGAAGCCGGCAAGCACGTCCTCTGTGAGAAGGCGACGACCTCCAACGCAGCGGAGCTCAAGGCCTTGCTCAAGCTCGCGAAGGAGAAGAAGCTGTTCTTCATGGAAGCGCTCTGGACGCGCTTCCACCCGCTCACGCTCGAGTTGAAGCGGATCGCGGAAGAGGGCATCCTTGGGGACCCGGTCGTCGTGCATGCTGATTTGTCGGCGGACTTCCACATCGAAAGTGCGTTGACCCTCGAAGGACAATGCGCCCGTGCTCACAGCTCATCTACACGGTATAGATCTGCCCTTGACCCACAGAATGCTTGACCCGAAGCTCGGTGGTGGGGCTCTCCTGGATCTGTGAGTGATGCGTGACCCGCAGACAGGAGGGACACTGCATGCTGACAGACCTATTACAGTGGACCATACCCTCTGTTCTGGGTAAGAATAACGATTGCAGGCTTGGAAATGTGGTACTCAGAGCAATACAGGCTATGCTTGCGTTGTACGAGCACCCCTCGAACAAGAACGCGCGGCCGTCGAGCATAACGGGGTCGATCATCAAGACGCCTATTACCGGCGTGGACGCGTCGACGAGCTTCACGCTCAACTTCACCGAGCATTTGCGGGCGCAGGCGATCTTGAGCTGCAGTATGACCGTGCCTTCAGCGCACTTCGGCGCGACCATCCGCTACAAGAACGGGAACGTCCTCGTCAAGGCGCCGATCTACCGCCCTCCCGCGTTTACGGTACAGTACTACGACAAGCCTGGCGGGGACGTCGTGCGCGAGGAAACGAAAGCTTTCAAGTACATCGGCGGGGGCTGGCACTACGAAGCAGACGAGGTCGCCAGGTGCATTCGGGATGGGAAGCTCGAGAGCGACCTCTGGGGACATGAGAAGAGTATCATCATGATGGAGGTCTTCGACGAGGTGGGTACGCCCTTCGCGTCTAAAAACATGTCGCTGAAAATTTCTTCCATAGGTCCGCCGGCAAGGACAATACGTGCTCCCAGTGGGCGTCGAGAAGGTCGATAGGGTGCAGTGAAGTGTCAAGGGGATATATTCCGGAGTAAAGAGTACAGATGTTATACATAGCGTGGCCATCGTATCTACAGCCGGCCGGTACCAACGTAAGTGGGGCTTGTGGACCTATAGGATGTAGGTTAGCGATGTTCACAACGAAGGAGAGACGAAGGGTTCAGAAAAAGCGGACTATTCGCCAAAGCGAACGCCCGAAGGTAGCTGAGATAAGTTTCTGCACCGCAGGGAGACCCTGCTAAAGCCAAATGCCTCAAACATCATAACGTAGAAAGCAACAGTGCCCCGTAACAAAAAAGAACATCTGACTCACAAGAACAGTGATGGCAGTCGGCGAAGGAGAGTGAGAGTAGGGTTGAGAAGGAGGGAGAGCAGGACAAGGGAGAGAGACACGACGAGACGCGAAATTTATACGCGCACGATCTCTAGACGCCCGTGATCGCGATCCACCACGCGAGCGTCTATTTGTGCGTAACCGACTCAGCTGCAAGCTCGACGTTCGTCCACCTCCACATTCACACAACCGTGCATATCGTACCCTCTACTATCCACGCCCTCTCGACGCATTCCATCTCCATAAGAAACAGCAGCTTGCACAATGTCCACCTCTTATCAAGACCAGAACCAGTCTTCGGGTTACTATGCAGCGACTCCAACAACTGCAGCGCCCTCCCCGCACCCACAACAGTCGACTCCCGAATTTACGCAGCCGGGGCCAAGCTCATCCCAGCAGTCACGACCAGCCACGGCCCAAAATACAGAGGAGGCCAGGAAAGACAAGACGCTCGCAGAGTTCCTTTTGATGCTCGACGAATACGAGCCTTTGGTGCGTACATGACCAGCGTGTGGCTTGTGGTCCATGTGCGACGTTGCCACTCAATGCGCTCACGCCTTATCGGGAGCGCAGATACCGAACGAGGTTACGGAGTATTACCTGCAGAGAGTAGGCTTTGAGTGTGACGACGTCCGACTGTGAGTGTCGTCGAGCATGTAGCGTGTGCTCCGTTCAAACGTGTCTTGGCGCGTTCTCGGACGCATACAGCAAACGACTGCTCTCCCTGGCGGCGCAGAAGTTTGTGTCGGACATCGCAGCCGACGCGTACCAACACGCTCGTATACGTGCCAACGCTGCCGGTGGCAGATCGCGGGCAAACCAGCCTTCAGGACCTGCATCAGCGAGGGTAGGCTTCGTCTCTCACGCGCCCAGTGACCACGCTGACGAACTGTGTTCCAGGACAAGACGAAGACGACGCTCACGATGGATGACCTCAGCGCAGCTCTGGCGGAGTATGGCATCAACTCCCGCAAACCTGAGTTCTACATGTGATGCTCTCGTGCCTTGCTCCTTGATGTTCTGCCGGTGCAATCGCCGGTGTCGCTGCGTTTTTCCGGACGTTTGTACTCTTTCCTGTGGTTGCAGATTGCTCACCTGTACTATTACCTCCGTAATGATATCTTTGGCCTCTTCCATGATTCGGCTCCACCTTGCCTCGCAGATCGCAGTCATTTTGTTCTCCTTGGAAGTCGCTCAACGCTCTTATTCACTCGGAGGCATCACCTGCACTGATGAGAACGTAAGTGTCGTGCCCGCTTGGCGCCAGAACCCACGTAGCTGACAATCATCTTTCCGAAGGAACAGTGCTGTACTGTGTTCTGTTGCGGAGACATCCCACTGCCAACTAACCGCAACCACCGAGAGGGCCCTGTTATCCTTACGTCGAGCGAGCCCCCATATGTCGCAGAGAAGTGGGTGAGTAGTAAAAGCAGAACCATCATGCACGAGATTTTCTTGCCCGCAGAAGCCTGAGAACCAACTGCAACCGACTTCTATCTGCAGTTCCGTGAAGCTCAAGCTCACTTCCTCCGGTTCGGCGCAAGTGAGGCTGCTCCTCGCCGAGGTATGGAACCCCGGAATCTCCATCACTTCCCGCCCGCTTCCGACCCCGAAAACTCAGATATCCGTGGAAATTCGCAGTGGGTGAACGTGCCCCCACATCGACGTCTGAGGCGCGCGTTACATTACAAAAGGCCTGCATGACATGCCCCATCGATCATCGTGTCCATTATAGCACTTATTGATATCGGCCCTCCATGAACGAAAAACCTTCTGCACAGCCGCCCTACTCGCCAGCATGGGGCTACTTTGCGTTGACAAGATTGCATCTGTTCCCTGCCGGAGCTATTCTTGTCTTCTGGCCGGGCGGTACGTCATCCCGTCTTTTCGACGAAACGCAATACTCATAACACGATCGCACAGCTTGGGGCGTCATGCTTAGTGCGCGAGCCGCCGGGCTCCCACCCCGTGCGGTCGCTGTCCAGACCTTAGTGTATCTCCTCGGTAGCACCTTACGCCACAACGCTGCCTGCATCTGGAACGACATCTGCGACCGCGACTTTGATAGGCAGGTTGGTGAGTAACGTGCGAGAAGACACCCTATCCCATGGGTAACCTGACTTCCCTCCAGAACGGTCGAAGAATAGGCCGTTGGCGTGCAATGCGGTGTCCGTCACCGGGGCCGTCGTGCTTTTATTGATTCATGTGGTCGTGTGTTGTCTGATATTATCTTTTGCGGGCGTGGAAGCGTAAGTCCTCCTTGTGCACCACGACTTTGGTCCAATAACTAACTGACGGGCTCTCACAGCTTCAAGGTTGGCCTCATTGGACTATGCGTTCCCGATTTCATATACCCGCTTACGAAACGGTGGACGTATTGGCCCCAGGCATGGCTGGGTGCGTCTATCCTCGTGTCTTACAACTGTGCAGCGACTGACATCCTACAGGCCTTATGATGACGTGGGAGTTACTGATCTCCTGGGTATCAATTCTCGGTTTTGTCAACCTCCACGTACTAGGAGTGCTGTTTTGTGGTGGCGTCTGGTGCGAACGCTAAGGGATTACGAGAGCTTTGAATCTACTGACGCATGCATCCTAGTTGGACTATCTACTACGACACGATTTACGCCTGTCAAGATCGGCGCGACGACGTCAAGGCGGGCGTGAAGTCAACAGCTGTCCTCTTTGGCGAACATGTCCGGCCGATCTTGTCAGTTTTCGCCACCCTCTTCGTGATGTCTCTCGCATATGCAGGTCATGAGATGGGTGCCGGGCCGCTCTTTTTCGCCATCTCCGTCGCAGGACCGGCAACCTGCTTTGCGTGGCAGCTGCTCACTGTGAACTTCGACGACGGGGACGAATGTTGGAAGGTCTTCAAGGTAGGAGGCGGCGGTTGGCTATACAGACATATGTTGACTCTACATCCGATAGGCGAACGGCAACCTTGTAGGGGCTTTGGTGTGGGCGGGCATGACGGCGGACTATGCCAGCATCATCTAGGACCAAACGTCCGTCGCCAGGTGCAGCGTGTCGTCAGTTCCAGATGTTTGTAGTGTGAGTCCTCAAACATGCATAACATGACATTCGCTCATCTCACAGACTTACTACTGTAGTGTAAAAGGTATTATAAATCACATGCGCCGAACGAATCGCGGAATTATGTCAGGGCGCAACCGACCACAACTTCGCCCCTTGGATGTGTGATATATTACTGTGCGCGCACAAGACCTAGTACGCCCGCAGTGAGTGCGCCCTTTGTGGTTCGTGATTGAGATAAATTAATGCCAAGGGCATAGGTAGCGCTCAGATATTAGATCGAAGTACGCGGATGCGTAGTGAGGCATGGATTGAACGGCATCTAGGATGGCTTCCTCGCTATTTGATGTCGCCGAGCTGTCAATCCGCCATAGAATGATGTGCCCTAGCAGCGATAGTTTGCCGATGGTTGACAGATTGTTGTCCATGGCCCAACTTGACAGAAACGACTTGCTTACTGCGGAGTTCTACTAGAAATCCGCTTCCGCTGTCGGAAGGCCTCCTTTCTCGTCCCACGAGCGGCCGCATGAATCTTGGCCTCATGTACGGCCATTAGGACGTACTTAAGCGGCTCATGTCTGTTTTTCTGGCAGGACTGCACCTAGCCGCCATGTCCGACACTACATCTCTTCTCCACGAGGACAAGCCGGCCCCTCCGCCATACTCGCCGGCATGGGGATACTTCGCACTTACGCGACTACACAAGTTCCCTGCCGGCTCCATCCTAGTATTCTGGCCAGGCGGTCAGCATCTCGCCCTACATTTACTTCGTCCATCTTGCTAATCCGCATACTAGCTTGGGGCGTGATCCTAAGTGCACGAGCTGTTGGGCTCTCAGCTCGTGAAGTCGCCATCCAAACTCTGGCGTATGCCATTGGGAGCACCTTGCGCCACAACGCTGCCTGCATCTGGAACGACATTTGCGATCGTGAATTCGACCGGCAGGTCGGTGAGTTGGTCAACGAGAGCTTGTGCTGTCGGCCTTGAGACGCTCATGAGCCTCGCCTATTATCAGAGAGATCCAAGGACAGGCCGCTGGCGTGTGGCGCGGTGTCGCTCACCGGAGCCGTGCTATTGATGATGGCGCATATCGCTGCATGCTATTTGCTCTTGACTTTCGCGGGAATTGAAGGGCTAGTTCTTGTGCATTGACTCACACTACGACGGCGCTGATTCCACCTCGCTCAGGTTCAGAGTCGGCCTCTTTGGCCTATTCTTCCTCGACGTCGTCTACCCGCTTATGAAACGATGGACGTACTGGCCTCAGGCTTGGCTAGGTATGGCGACTGAGGACCGCGTTATCTTGAGTATTCACCACTTTATTAAGGTCTAGCGATGACATGGGAGCTTCCAGTGTCGTGGACCTCTATCCGGGGCTACTCTGATCTAGAGACACTGGCGGTGCTCTTCTGCGGAGGCGTATGGTGGGCATCGCTGTCCTCACTCATAACTTCGTACTCGAGCTCTCTTGCGCAGCTGGACAATCTATTACGACACGATCTACGCCTGTCAAGACCGCCGCGATGATGTGAAGGCGGGCGTCAAGTCCACCGCCGTCCTCTTCGGCAACCACATCCGTCCAATCTTGTCGACATTTGCCGTCCTCTTTCTATCCAGCCTCGTATACGTGGGATATACTACAAGCGCTGGCCCGTTGTATTACGCGATCAGCATCGCTGGGGCCGCAATGTGCCTTGTGTGCCAGATGTCTACTTTGCATTTCGATGACAGTGGTGCATGTTGGAAAGCGTTCAAGGTCAGTCGGCGAGATTCTCTGTGCTCATGGGTCACGACAATGACTCGGCTGTAGGCAAACGGCAATCTGGTTGGGCTTTTGGTGTGGATGGGTATGGTCGTGAGCTATGTACAAGGAGGAGGCGTGGATAATGCGTTGTAATCGGGTGCGAATGCTGCATATCAACAGAGGTCCCACATGCTCACCATTTGGCTAGATGTCGTCAGCTAGCGACACATAGCTCCTTGGCATTCTCGCGTTTTGCGAGATCTGAAGGTGCATAACGCCACTCTTCCCGCAGCCGGGTCTGTATGAGATGTGAAGTCATCTATTGGAACTCAACGGAACACAGCTCACGTACAACAATGCTATACGGAATCGCGCCAAGTACGCGCTTGACAGTTCCCATCATCTTTCAGGGGGACGCACTCCGCCGATACATGCAGATCCGTGGCAGCGTAGCGCCGACGCAACCCTTCGCAATTAAAACAGATGCACTCTGACTGAGGATGGCGGCAAAGTCCGGACACGCAGAACAGCGGCATATATTAGCTCGGAACCGCTGCCTGTACTAGGAGCTGGTCGCATACCAGCACGACTAACATGTTCGCAGTTTATGTAGCTACAGCAGCGCTCTTTCTGGCCATGATTGCACGCATAATATCCAACCCTCACAAGAAGGCACGACTTCCTCCAGGGCCCTCTCCGCTACCTATCATAGGTAATATTCTCGACTTGACCGCCCACGAACAATGGCGGCAAGTGTTCGAGTGGGCCAAACGCTATGGTGAGTGCTTGTAGTACTGAGCTCGCATCCATTCTGTCCCGTAGCAACTGAAGACTCGCCGGAACAGGTGATATGATATTCATCCGTGTCTTCAATACGCCTTGTCTATTCTTGAATAGCGCGGAGGTTGCTATGGACCTACTCCACAAGCGAGGGTCGATATACTCTGACCGCCCCCACCTCACCATGGCTTCCGATCTGTGCGTATTTCCGTTCGCACACGTTGACAGGATCTGATTGAATGTCAATAACACCTAGGTGCGGCTTCGGAGATCTCGTACCCCTCACTAAGTACGGAGAGCGCTTCAAGCTCGAGCGTAGGCTCATGAACCAAGCCCTCGGCCTCGGCGCGGTGGAGAAGTGGCAGCCGCTAGTGACGAACGAGACACACATTCTTCTGCAACATCTGCTGCGCTCCCCTGAGACCTTCGTGGAGCACTTCAGGCGGTGAGTCGACGAGATTTCTACCCATGCATTCATCCTGAAAGCCGCGACTGAGCTGACGCTACGGTCCTGGGGAATCGCAGATATGCCGGCTCCTTGATATTCTCTGCTATCTACGGGTACCAGATCACTGAGAACAACGACCCGTACGTCAAGGAATCGGAGGAGTTCATGGAGGTCTCTTCGTATGCTATGGCCGGTGGATGGGTAGTAGACTTCTTCCCCTGGCGTTCGTAACACTTCCTCTATGGCAGTACCCCTGAATGGCATCTAACGAACACCACCTAGTGCGATATATACCCGGGCTCAGTTTCGGGAGGTTGGCAGCCCAGTGGAAGGCGAAGATCGCCGATTGGGTTGAGAAGCCTCATCAGATGTTCAAAGGTCTTCCTGTGAGCAGGATCTCCTTGCTCGCATCTGAAAAGCACTGACTGTTCATTCATGCTGGGGTCGGTAGGACTCGCCGGGGAAGCGTAGCTCCTTCTGCGGGATGCTTCTGCTGAACGACGCGGGCAAGATTACGTGCGAGCCTGAGTATGAATACCGAGTGAAGTGGCTGGCCACTTCGATGTACGGTCGTGAGTGATCCTCCATACCACTGTCTGCACACACTTACGTGGAGTCTTGCAGCCGGTTCGGACACAGTACGTACCCTTTTGGATCGGCGAATAACGCCTTGCGCCTACTCACCCCAATACATCGCAGACGGTGATCACGCTGTCTATGCTCTTTCTCGCACTCTGCCACTATCCCTGGGTCCTGAAGAAAGCTCATCAACAACTGGACGAAGTGCTTGGCTCGGATCGCCTACCAACGCTCCACGACCGTCCCCGACTCTCCTACGTTGATTGCATTCTGAAGGAAGTCCTTCGATGGGGCACCCCCGTACCAATGAGTGAGTGGTGTCTTTGCGTCGACGTGCACATAGTAGAGTTGATATCATATACCTGGTAGCGCCGCCGCACAGACTCATCCAAGACGATCGCTATCGAGAATTTAACCTCTCGGGGGGTTCTTTCGTACGCTTTTAGTATCCATGAACGCCACAGCCTTACTCAGCGTATTCTCACGTATCCGTAGTGTGTAGCAAATATGTGGTAAGCGTTTGGGCTAGTCTTGCACCCGACACGTACGAGATCTCAGCCCAAGTCACGTTCCAGGGCCATCCTGCACGACGAGAAGCTCTACCCTGAACCTCTCGCGTTCTCTCCAGAACGATTCGAGGGCACGGATATTCGAACGCCCAACTGCGCCCGCCCCACAGATCCATACAATTACGCGTTTGGCTTCGGCAGGAGGTTCGTCTACGTCTAAGTTAACACAGTATGGAACCACTGTATAACGCGTGGCATGGGCCGACTTTCTCCTCAGACGTTGCCCAGGCGTGCACTTCGCCGACCAATCGCTTTTCCTCGCCTTCGCGTCTATCCTCGCCTGCTTCGACATCGCGCCGCTCACGGACGTATCAACCGGTCAGCCGGTCCTGCCTCCGCTCGAGTTCGCCGGGGGCGCATTTAGGTACGGCATATATTGACCTGTATTGTCCTTCTCTCCGGTTGAGAGTCGAGCACCGGCCTCGCTGGTTGCGTTATGTGCAGACATCCAATGCCCTTCAGATGCAAGATCACTCCACGTCGTGCGGAGACAGCGGCATTGATAGAAGCGGCAATGGTGTCATCCGCCCTTTCGTATTCCTCATAGTCGACCAGGAGTGCTTGGACGCCCTGTCGACGGTCGCTCGTGCGCGAGTGTGCCATAGGCGAGGATCAGGGGGGCGTGCGGCAAGGAAGAGAGGTATGGGCATCCGATTGACGGTTGTTTTGTAGACATCGCGCCGTTGAAGGAATCGATGAACGCATCGCTGCTCATCTTGCTGCAGGTTCACGCGTAACGCAAGTACTGTGTTCTGGTTCAATTGTGCACCGTTCGTTAGAGCAGATTCGTCACACGGGTTCGCTGATAGGAAACCAGAGAGCGAGGGATATGTAAACGCCGTATCCACCGGACCTTGGACGCTCAGGCTCGCGCCCTCAACTTCGTCGCCCGCAAACTCGTTCACGAACTCGCACGCCCGTACTGCAAGCTACGGAGCCTGCGGCAGGATGACGGGGACGCGCTGTGGTAGGATACACAGGCAAGCATGAACGACTTCCGCGCAAGCCCGGTGTACACCGTGGTGAGCGACGTCACGGATACTTGGACGAGTCGGAGCGATGATATAGCCCCGGATTCGAGCTTGGAGGTGGTTAGGAGGGGCTCGGTGCTGCAGGACGGTGATAGAAGAGCACAGCACATGGCCGCACAGGGAAGGCCCGAGGGAGGGCTGAAGAGTGAGGGACTGAGGTGCGTGCCGGCCCAGGTACTAGCAAAGTGAGGCCGTCAACCCCCATAGCTCCTCTAGCACTGCCAACGCTTGCCCTGGTTGCGGCCATCTGCCACTGTAGGCTTGGCGAGTGGAAGCGAACGTGCAGATGGGGAAGTGCGAGACGAGGTTAACCCGTCAATAACGTGTTGGTTAGGCGCAGGCATTGCAACATAGCCAGAGAGCGACGGCGAGCGATGTGGAGGATGGGGCGCAGGGTGCCGTGAGCAGGATGGTGGTTGTCCGGGCGAGATGGTTGGTAGATAGATAGGTATAGTTGAATGTGTCTACCAGTATTCGCCCTACAGTACGTTGTTCTGCCATGGCCGCGCAAGTGTCCCCCTGAAATCCAAAGATGATCAGTTGGGTTGTGGTCAATCTGTGTCGCTAAAACCTGTGCAACGCTGCCAGTTGTCCGCAGAGAGACTTACGGGACTGGCGTCAGGAATGATATGTAGCGGCTCATCGCGGTTCACACGCGAATAGACGCCCGTTGTGCGTACCTTAGGGTGTGGCCAACGTTGCCTTTCTCGAGTCCTATAAGCCACCGTACCTTGCACGTCTGTCTCGACCCGGGCATCATTCTCCTCCTATCAAGTCATCATTCGAGAGAATGATTATTTGGTACGCAAGCTGTCAGTCGCACCGGCGAACAGCGTTAGACGTAGTACGAGGTACGTCAATCGTGAACTAATGCAACAGATATCAGGGACTACTGGACGCCCTCTGCCCGTAGTATGTGTCGTGTAGGGTGTCAGCAGGTATCGGGCGCGAGGCTATGCGTCTCCTCGTGCACGAACCCAGATAGCTGGCGGGGGGACCAAGACAGCCTCCACCTGGTACGTTGGACCTATAGCAGCCTATAGCGCCGCAGCAACGATACTCCTAGTCCTGCTTCTCCTGCTTCTTGATATACCACACTTCGATGAGGATCACTGGTGCGCCACATTTGCGCATCTACGATGGCAGAAGGGTAGTAGGACTCTATCAATCCAGCGACCAGCCTCAGACACGTAGAACGAGGTTGCTATGCCCTGCAACCTGCAACGATGGAGGTGGCAAGTAGCACCAGTAGAATGGGTGGATGAGCAGCAAATGCCTCAGCGACGATGCATCTCTCACACAGCCGCCTGCCGCGCTCAGGTCTATTTGAGCAGCTTGGTGTCGCGCGAGTTGGACGTCACCGATCCTGTCCCCGTTCACAATGTCTACCTCGGCCGATACAGCCCTTGTTGCAGAGGCCGCGTCTGCGTGAGTATTGGGGAAAGTCTTTGGCCGAAGTATATGTTCACTGATACGCTCATTTGGCATCGTATAGCACCACCGCAACCTACTGCAGCATGTCCGCAGCAGGTGTGGCATTCCGTCATGGAGCCGCATACGCTGTCTGATGGGGATTCTCTAGCGTTGCTGATGTACTATTTTCTTACGACGCTAGACAAGGAGGTCGAACACTATTCCAAGCGCAAGTTTACGCTCGCGACGCTTCTCTACATCAGCAATCGGTACACACCTCTGGTGTATTCTGCCTACACCGCACCGTGGACTCTCTTCTCTCCTGGTCAGGTGCGTCTGGGATGGTATTGAGCTGCGTTGCCGCTGACCTTGCCTCGCAGAAAAGAATGTACCTATATATTCCTTTAGTCATCGGGTGTGTTCACCACTTTCTGAACCTTGACAGTTGTATAGCAGAGTGGGGAATAGTCATTGGCTTGGAAACTTTGCAGTACTTCCCATGGGCGAGTATGTATCATCCTTTCTCGGACATCCTGGGGATTCCATTCTGATGTCACTTCCCCCAGTTTTTTCCGCATTGCGTACATACGCCCTCCTGAGGAAGATATTCTGGGCAGTCTTAGTCCTCGTGCTATCGCTCACGGTCGTTGTCGTCGACTTGGTGAGTAGCGTCCATTGTGCCGATGCTCGATCACTTCATAGGCTGAGTGCAGTGACAGACTAGATATCGCTGGGCTATGATATACGAGGATCCAGTGCATGGTTGCTCACTGGACAATCCCGTCCCCATGTGGTTTCAGCACAGGTGAGCGGCTCGATAATTTCTGTTGGCGGCTGCGCTGACAAACGTCACTGGAGTGGTTCGTCTTTGATTTGTTATGTTACGCAGATTCTCTCACATACCGATTGTAGGCCCCGCCCTCGCACGTGGCACTGCCATCATCGCAGACATCATTGTTATTCTCGTAACTTGGAAGACGCAATACAAGACCTATGGCCTGAGCAAGGATCTCCCGACCCCAATGAGGCTTTGCACAATAATGCTACGTGACGGTAAGGAACGGACTATGACGATGCAACGACCACTCATATATCCTCCAGGCACGATATACTTCGTGTAAGTTCGACCATAACGTGGCAAGAGCCCGTGTTCACAACGACTCAGCGTTCTCACCATTCTCAATATCATCGTGATAGTTTTTGAGTATCTACAAGTACCAGTTTCATCCCGCTAGTTGGTGCGATGGCGCTGAAATTGAACCCAGATTTTCACAGATAATGTTACACTCGATGACAACACCAGCAATCTGGTAATCTTCGTCGAACCGTAAGATATTCCTCGTATTCACAATTACTCCCTCTGACTAGCTACCCACAGGCTCACCGCGATCCTCGTCTCCGAATTCCTCAATGATCTACACGAGGCCGCAGACAAGACCTGCGGCTCGGAGACACTTTCTTCCGTGAGCGCTCTCGAGTTCAGGATCATCGGGTCCATCAGTGCCTCCCTGCCTGCCCCAACGGACGACGAGACGCCACACGAGGTGGTAGAGAATAGTCACGAAGACCCGGACGGTTCTGAGCGCGAGGCCGGTCAGAGCCGTGAGGTCGTGACCTCTGGAGCAGAGCTTGAGATAGAGGAAGCGGCTAGAGGTGAAGCGGAGGCCTGACGCCGAGGTGAGTTTCGTCACCGTCACATGCTAATCCGACAGCAGCGCTAACATATGTGTACGCTGCTTTCCTCGCTCAGCGATATCTTCTTGACAGCTCAATGGCGAGCTGTGAGTTTTCTTGGACGTGCGACGCCCCGTAGAGCGGTGGCCGCCGCCGGATGTTCCGTGTCGCGCTTTGATACCTACTCCTGCCCGTTTGCGGAAAATGCCCGCCGGGTGTCGACCTAGAGGATCAAAATGTTGATCTCTCCGTGTTGTATACAAGTATATCTTGGATGGAATGCGAACATGTCACTGCGGATATCGCGCTTCTGGGTACGAACGAGGCTTAGGTATTCTTGTTCAATTGCATCGTGAAGATCACAACGCATGACGAGAACCCAGCGGCCAGCCTGATGAACGATTCGAGGGCCGCGCGCGTCCGACGCGTCTCGAAGCATTACTGCTGCTGCGTAGGTACCGGAATGTGTCATCGAGGATGTTCCCTCCCTGAAGCCCCGTCGGCCACAATTACAACCAAGTGAGTGAACGGAGCGGGAAAAGGGAAATACGACAGCAAAAGTAGGAATAGTACGTAGCGGACGTTCAAGTGGGCAGTGCGAGGGCGTGTGTGCGAGTGCGTAGATACGCGGATGCATGCCAGTGCATACAACGGCGTGCAGCAGGGACGTCCTGTCTCGCAGCCGGTCGCAGAGTCCTCCCAGTGGCGGCGAGTCGGAATGGAGAAGGTCTTGTGTGATGTCCTGACCGCCCCTCTTTCCCCGTGTTGCCCTCCCCTCCCGCCATTGATACGCCCTTGTAATGATTCCTTCTATTTCATCCCGAAACGCACGCTCAGGCTACCCGTGCGCCCAGAAAGTCCAAGTTGAGAAGTTCATAGGTCAGTGTCAACCACAGAACAAAACGCGCCCTATTCGCAGAGGACGGCCAGGCTTAAGTACACACGCACCCCCGAGGACCTACCTACCAGCTTCTTCCGGTCCGCCCGTTAGTCTCCACTTGGAAGACGCAATACAAGGTGCATATAATGGGGAGCGATCTACCGGTCCCAATGAGACTTAGCACAGTAATTCTACGTGACGGTGAGGAGACTGTGACCAACGTGTCGCTGGCATATGAATGATCACTCATACCTCTTCCAGGTGCAATCCACTTTATGTAAGTAATCGCTGTGGCAAGCACGTCATTGTATTCACGACAATCCAGTATTCTCACGGTCCTCAACGCTCTCCTGGTCATGTCTGAGTATCTACAGGTGACTATTTCGTCCTGTATCTAATACAACCACGATACTCAGCATCGATGAAGATAATTGCGCAGGAAAGCGAAATCCTAGTAGACGCGAATAACCTAGTATTCTTCATTGAATCGTATGCCATACCTTGTCGTCGTAAGCACCCATCCCCCTGATCACTCACCTACAGCCTTACCTCCATCATCATCTCCGAGTTTCTCAGACATCTGTATCAGGCAGCGGATGCAGCCTCCTGCCCGGAGACTCTGACTTCCGTTAGTGACCTTGAGTTCAGAATCATCGGTCCCATCGGCGCTTCCCTGCCCGGCTCACTTGAAGACATTGCACCGGAGGAGGCTGAGGAGGATAGAGATTGCAACCCACCGCAACATGCTGAGGGTGGCGAGGACGATGAGGGCACAAGTTCTGGAATAGAGGTGGAGGAAGTGCCTAGAGGCGAGGCGAGAGCTTAGCGTTCAGAACGGAGGTACGCCTCGTCGCCATCATGTCCTTGTTCGACGGTAGTGCTGACGTGTGTGGTGTCCTTTTCACCAAGATGCTCTTCTTCGGACACTACAGCCAGCCCCGGCTACTCCTCAACGCTCCGCGCGCAGAACGAAGGTCACCAGGACAGTTCGCGTCGCGCGTCGATGATCCCGTCCGTCTGCAAGCGATTTCCGTGGCCCTAGACGACGCTTTTCTTAGATGACTGAGGATCAGGATATTTATTCCAGCTCGTAACGTACGGCACGTCCTGTCGGGAAAGCACGGAGACCAGACCGTATCTATTGCTTGTCTTCTTGGATACGAACCAGACCCAGCCGCGAGTTGGACTGCGGCGCACGGGCGCGGAGCAACTCATCGAACGAGTGCGGCCGCGCGACTGCCAACGTTGTCGCCGTGCTCACCAGCGTCGCGCAAGAGATCCCCGCAACCCGCATCGAAGGAAGGCATCTCTCTGGTTCACTCGTGGCGTGTTCACCGGCCATGCAGAAGGCTCCGTGCGGTCTGCCCCACGTGACTAGACACCGCTCTTGAGGACGGACGGACGGAGCCAGAGATCGACTGCAGTGAACCACGCCGCTCTCACCGGCGGCGGTCTCTGGCAAGTTCATTGCTCCACCACCCGCCTCTCAGCCGGTCTCGCCGCTCGTTCGCTCAGTCTTCGAGAGAGCTCGCTCCAGAGTTCGAGCCAGAGTGGCTGAGACAGAGTTCCCTCCTGCGCCTCCCTGTACAGCCCATTTCGTCAAATATGGCGCAGCCCGTGAATGATGAGTCGGCATCGGCCCCGCCCTGCGCGGCTGTCCCGCTGTTCATTGCGCGCGTTCACGTCCGTATGCCGCAGTAACGTGCAGACCGTACGGTCGTACTTGGCCGACCCCGTCTTGGGGCAACCCGCGTCCGGCGAGCTCACGCAGTAGGCAGTTGCCCGTGCGCCTGAGCTGGGGGATCGCTTGCGCCGCTGCCTGTCTCCGTTGACTCGGATGAGTTCCTGGGAGAGTGGATAGGTGTGAATCCGGTCCAGGAGGCGCGAATCGGGGACGTGCGGGATGAGGGTCGATGTGGGATGATCGGCTAGGGAGTCAGGTGTCGGACTTAAGTGGGAGGACGACAGCGAGCGGCGATGTGGGGGGCGAGGTTGCAGGTGACGGCGATGCGATGCGAACATAAGATCATCTGCCTTGGTCGTCAGCATCGTCTGCGACCTGAGCTGTGGATAGAACGCTGCAGTATCACGGACAGGTGGATGGGATGGTCGATGGTTTTGAATCGCCTCATCGGCTACTTGACATGATCTTCTCCTCGAAGTCACCGCGTCCAGAATCGCATATAATGACAACGTTGCGGCCGAGATGTTTGCACGCGCGCGAGTTATATTATGTCCACGCGCACTCGGGTGATCAGACGGGCCGTCGCGAGCGCCGTGGACTAAGTAGAGAAATTGAGTGAGCTTCTTGCTGCGAGTTGATGGATGATGGGGAAACCGAACGAATGAGGGGCACGAGGTGGATAAATTCTGACCATCTTCTCGTCTCCTTCGAGTACGGGCTAGAGGGCGTACCAGGGCGCGTATAGTGTCGCTGTCGGAGGGGCTCTTAAGGACACAGAAAGCCCCTTTGAGACTCGGTATGTGCGCAAAAGCCGGAAGCGTTCAGGCACCTGAATCTGGGTTTCGTCACGACGATCGCGCGAGGCTGATTCATGGATCGGCCGGGAAGCTGCTGAGTCAACCGGCGACTTGTGCAGCTGGGACCTGGACTCACACAATGAAGTATGAGATTGATTGCAAGGCACGGAGCCGAGGGAGACGCGTTGACGGAGAGAGGACGGAGGACCGCTGGGTGTGCAATATTTCCATCTTGAACATGGTGGCGGACAGTGCGTTGGGGAGAGGACATAAAATCAGGCACAGGAAAGCACATGCGGTACTGCCACTCAGGCGTGTATCCGGCTCGTGCCGGCGGCAGACGCGGGGAAATTGGATGACGCCGCGCAAGCCGGCGGCGAGTCGACTTTTTGGGTTCCTTCCGTCGGCGCCGGCGGGCCTTGTCTCTGGGCCGGCACTCCTATGTTGGTCACCACGGCTCTCTTGGGGCCGGGAGGCTCTGGCTGGTTGAATAGGTATGGGGGGATGCTCATAGGAGTCCCTAGGGAGACAAAGGTGGTTAGCAAGTGAATTGCGAACGAGAAAAGGAGGCAAACGAGGGGGTGAAAAGGTGCCGCGGCAAGAGGCCGATGTTCCCGGGGGATTGGAGGGAGACGACAGACCGGGCGCTTCCCAAATATCTCACTACTGTCCCGCCGCCCGCGTGCGCTTGAACTCGCCGCCGAGCCGGTGACTGACTCTCTACTTCCACCCTCCCCATCTCTCCTTCTCCCGCCCCCGCTGCGTCTCTGTGCAAGCCGTCATAGGATTAGCTCAGAAATACTGCGGTCATCTGCGCATGAGATATTCTCTCTTTTAACCTCCGTCTCTTTCGCTCTTTCCACGCTTGAGCCCCGTCTACCTTCCGCCATCCCCATCTCTTCCCTCCCCCACCTCTTCCCATTCTCTCCCATCTCCTCATCTTCCTGTCATCTTGTCTAGTCAAACTCATTCATACACAATCTCGCTTGCAAGCCATGTCTTCCCCACCCGACCTTCAACAGTCTCTTCTCCGAGCTCATCTCACCTCCACCACCAAGCTCTCCCCGCAGTCCTTGCCCTTCTCCGCCCCTCTCGACCACGCCCGCCACTCAGACAACGAGCACGTCTCGGTTGCCTTTGTCAAGGGTGGAAAGCGAAAGCGCCTCAGCAAGGTCCGTTTATCCGTCCTCTTTACCCCGCACTGGTCCGAATGAACCTCCGGCAGGCTTGCGATGCTTGTCATAAGAGCAAGCGTCGCTGCGACGGTACAGGTAAGTTCGCTACTTCTGCCCGTAGGAGCACCGTGACAATTTCTTACCTCGGCTACAGCACCATGCAGCAACTGGTGAGTCTCCGAGGTCGCGTCCGACGCGAGCAGCGCCCTGAACTCCTCGCTAGTTACTACGCTTCCAAGAACTGCACCTATACGGATGCCGCGGGGCGTCCAGTGCCCGCGCCCAGGAATTCAAACCCTGAACGCCCTGTTACGGCCGCTATAGCCACGGTAATTACATATCACCATCACCTGACCGTCGTTCTCTCATCTCATCGTCTTCTGCCGCAGGTATCTCCAACGAGTGAGCCACCTCCCTGGGCCGGGCAAGCAACCGCAGCCGGCCCTCCAGGGGGCCCTCAGAACGGCATCGAACGCGACCCGACCACAAAACGGACCCGCCGGGGGCAGCCCGGCGGCTCTACGAGCCCTACATCCGCACCCAAAGTGGACGGCCTGGTCGATGGCAGCGCATCGACCCTCCTCGATCCTGCGACCACCCATGAGCTCGTCAACAGTGCGTACACATCACCATCTGTCGTTCGTATCCCTTTGCGCCCGCTCACCTACATGATTGTGTTGGTCGCCAGTCTTCTTCGCACATTGCAATCCGCAGCGGATGATCCTCCACAAGCCCTCGTTCTCGTCCGCGCTCAGTCTGAACCAAGTTCCGCTGTACCTGGTCCTGGCTGTGTGCGCGTTGGCGGCGCCGCTGTGCAAGTCCGTCGC